>JACEGR010002927.1:0-116307 GCA_014170235.1 Listronotus bonariensis
ATTACTAACTATCCATCTATTCATCTGTTCATTTGCTAACGGTATCTTGATGCCCAACTTTAACCAACTTCCAGCCATCTGATTTCTTTCTGAGTCTCTGGGTCACGTGTCAAGGACTGATGTGACTGATGCAAACAATTTAAAACAGTATCCCGTTATCTTTTTTGAATCGCCAGGAAAAAAATTCCATTATATTATAAAAACAACACCTAGGATGCCTATCTGTTGGCAACATTTCAAACTTTGTTATTAAATGAAGAAGAAATTTTTTAGTTTTTACACAATTTAGTTAGTTGCAACCATGAGAGTTTAATTTTTATGAAAATAAAATATAGGGTTAGTTGCACACATTAATTGCATGATTAAATAATAAAAATTACATTATGTGTAATGTATACATAATACATAATGTGCAATTAATAAAAATTAACAATTCTTTGGACTGCCAGGAAAAAATTTTCCTTTATATTATAAAAATATAAATACAACATTCTTAGGCCGCCACCTGTTGGCAACATTTCAAACTCTGCATCGCCAGAAAAATTCCTTTATATTATAAAAACATACAAACTAACAGCTAGTTGTCCTCGTTGGCAACATTTCAAACTTTGCTATTAAATGAAGAAGAAATTTTTAGTGGGTGTAACATATTGGCAACGTCCAACATGCCTGATTGCCATCTGTTGGCCTAAACTTTGCTACTTAATGCAGAAGAAGCTCTTGCGAGTTGCACCTGTTGGAGGGCCTTGTACTCTGCCAATTCTCATTAAAAAAATTTTCGCCACTTTGTCAAGAGTAGCAGAAACTAAAAATGAAAATAATTAATATTTAAAAACCAAAACACGCTTATATGAAACCGAACTAAAATTAGAAAATAGCTTTTCATTAAAATATTGTCATTTCATAGTAAAAGCGTGGGGTGATAAATATATTAAATGTTATAATTATTATATTTGCAAATATCTATGATGGAAAAGTTATGAAAAAATAGTAAAATGCACCCCACGCTTTACTATGAAATGACAATATTTTTTTAATGAAAAATTATTTTCTAATTTTTAGTTCACGGTTGCATATAAAAGCGTGCTTTTTTAGATTAGATTAGATTAGATTAGGAGGTGGATTGCATATCCTTCTAACACTGCAACCTGCTCCAGGTTTATTGTGTGTCCTCCGTCCATAGGTTAGAGCACGCTATCCAAGCCGGTCTGTTTAATCAGACTCCACAAGTTTGAAACTGGCCCCTTGGTATATCTTGCCGCTTTAGGTTTTTCTTCACCCAGCCTTGCAAACCGCAGACGACAAAGGCTTCGCAGTAGCACCATACGTGTTCTGCGGTTTCTTCCTCCTCCTGGCAGAACCTACATAGGTTTTCTTCTGCCAGGCTCCATAGTTTCCAGGTGTTTATTCAGTCTGCAATGACCTGTCAGTTGACCTCACTATTATTCTTACTGCCTTCCGGTTATAATTCAGAAGGTCTTTTGTAAATTCTGGCGAGTAAGCCTTCTGATGAACACTTTCGCCTGACGCTGTCCTGGTGTTCTCCTCCACCAGTCTTGTGATTCCCTCATAATCCATGATCTAATGGATGACCTTACCTGGCATGATGGAATACCACAGTAGGGCTCAGGACCTACCATTGTCCTACCAGCCCTCCTTTGCCAATTTATCAGCTTCTTCATTGCCTTCATTGGCCTTTCGTGTCCTGGTACCCAGGCAATGGTTAGCTTGTTGGACGCACCCACCTCTTCCAGGGCAATTACGCAGTCCCGCACCAGCTTGGAGCTGATTTTGCATGAACTGAGTGCCCTGATGGCTGCCTGGCTGTCCGAAATAGATTACTATGGTTTTATCCTCATAGCTCCTTCTGATGATTTCCTGGCGCACGCTGTTCTATGGCACAATTTCGGCCTGGAACACAGCAGGGTGTTGTCGAGACGAGTTTATTTTCGTCCTTGGTTTTGTCCCACATATACCATGCTCCAACTCCTCGGTCTGACTGGAGCCCGTCTGTAGCCTGCCAGATTAGGTTTGTTTTTAATGGGAGGCCCTGCCACCCAGTCCTTTCTGTCTGGTAGTTAAAGTTTGAAAACCTTGTTTAGCCAGTAGCTTGGTACCATTTTGTCTGAAGGCATCTCACACTGAGTTGTCACTCTAAAAAATTTGTACATTTATTTCGGGATTTCCCGGAAATCATGAGGATTTTTCTGGATTTTTAGAGATTTCCCGAAATCAGTCAAGGATTTCAAATAAATTCCCGAAATCAATATGGATTTCGAAGAATTTTTAAAATCAGTAGGGATTTCAGAGATTTTTTTTAAAGTTTGTGGATTTTCTGAGGATTTCCCAAAATCTTTAACGATTTCTAAGCATTTCCTGAAATAGTCACCGATTTTTCTGTGTTTCTATGAACTAACCAAAGTAACCCTCGAAAATGTTTAATTAGCTAGGTAAAGTTCGTTTTTGTTCTGACAGAGTACTAACCTCGGTGCTAACCATATGAAACTAAAAAATATTGACCTAAGATTCTAATTAAAAACTTTGTATTGTATTGCAAATTTCATACGGATTTTAATTCGAATTTAGGAAAATCTCTGGCATAAATTCCAGATTTGGTACAGTAAAAAGCTAGGCGAAAAGTATTTTTCTAGACCTTTCTTTATATTTTTAAGTAAAGAAAATTTCTTGTTTACAGCTTAACTTTTAGGTTAGATTTGTTTTAAGGAATGAAAACGGTAATGTTTTTGCAAAAAAATCGCAAATTTTTCTTTAGACTTTCTCAAGAGCTTTATTTTATTGAAGTTCTAATACCTACCTGAGTACCTTTCCAGTGACGCATATAGAGCGCTCCCGAGTAGCTCAGGAGCATTTCGTTCTACTTTATGGCGTTCCAGTGACGAAAAGTGTTATGCATCTCAACTACTCCGTTTTTCTTTCCCCTTGCCCCTCATGCACCACCCCCTCTTTTGGTTTTCGTGCTCCAAAAATATTTTTTATGGTTAAGAATGGATTTTTAAAATTATTTGTTTGAAAAGGAATTACATAATTAAAAGAGATTATTATTACAAAGCCAAGAAAAGTTGAAAAAAAATAAATTTTAGAATTTCTTTAAGGTATCTCTCTTTTCTTGTCTAGGGATGCGTTCCAGTGACTAACTTTTTATAGCAGATCAAGCCCTGGAGCGTGACGCACAAAAGTTTTTGTCAGTGGAAAGCTACTCTGATAAACTAAAGCCATGTACAGACTTGGATACAATCGGGACAACATTGTCGGCCGACTGTATCTTATTCAAAAAAATTTTCAGCAACAAAGTTGGCCAACATTTGCAGATACAAGTGTTTCGCGTCCACACTAGTTTTAAAGCTCGTACAAACATGCCGATGTTTTCCATATTAAATGGAAAACAGGCGACTTGCCGATTTCTTGGATGAAAACGCCCACCGATGTTGCCATGTCGTTTGCAACAAGTCGGCCGACCGATGTGAAACATTCAAGATACAGTCGGCCAACAAATGTTTTCGCCGATTGTATCCAAGTCTGTACGTGGCTTAACAAGTCTACACAAAAAACACTGAATATACAGACAGATAAACGACGAGTCAGGCTCTACAGTAGCAATGTTTTTTTGCATTGTTGCCGCGTATACAAGTCTGCGATTTCCGGGAAGTGCGTAATTTTGACGATGATTTCGGAGATTTCGAGGTTGATTTTGAGATTTCGATAAGGATTTCGGCTGGGATTCCGGGATTTCGACTGGGATTTCGCGCAGAATGTGCGATTTCAGTGGATTTCGATGGGATTGCCAGGGATTTTGGACAAATTTGTACATGTATTTCGGGAGTACCTAGCTTAGCTTAACTATTGAATTTAATACCTAACAATTCATCTTCGTTTTTTAAACTTTTTAAGCAGTTTTGTATTTTGGCTCTCTTGTACTGTCCTCTCTGTATCTGTTAAAATTGCAGCTTTTTTCTTTATCTTCTGTTTGATTTGACTAATTTTCTTGGACCAGCATTTGGGTATGGTCGAACTATTTACAAGTTGATAGGTTAGCTTCGTTTTCTTTGTTGCTTGTACAAAGTTCGGGTTGCAGCCTCTTTTAAATTATGAGAGTCTAGTAGTCTTTCTGTTATAAGTCCGTATCTTAAAACATTTTATACTTAAAACCGTGGGGTTAGATGGGCAACTTAGCTCAACTAACCCCAACCTGAAATTTTAAAGAAAAAGTAAATTTATTAGAAAACCGGTTAGAATCTGTGTCCAAAATCTTTTAGCGCAGCATTAGTCACCAATAATTTCGACTTTAAGATTCAACACTCTACCGTCCCTGGTTTAGAACGGAAGACGATTTAAGTCATCACAGTATAAGAATTTTGCGGCTTGCAATTATTTTACGAGTTTCTCTGTTGGGAACCCTGAGTGGAGTGAATTATACTGGGCAATTCTTCAGAGCATACGTTGCCATAAAATTACCTATAAAAAGGGATAAATCTCCTCTGTGAGAGTCGACGATGGGCAAGAAAGGAAGCCTTTCTGTAAGGGAAGGATTATTAATGAGGCAAAACAGCTCTTCTTGAATGGAATGGAGAATAAGGGTAATGGAGGACGCCATGCCTCAGATATGATAACTAGGCATATTCCAAGGAAGGCCGGATTTGGGACACACACAGGTATAAAATAGAAGGGGAAAATATACTTTCTTCGGATCAAAAGAGAAAACCAAACCTTTGTGAAGCTGCCGTGGCTATAGATACCATGTGTTTATGCCAGTTAAGGTCATCTCCTCAAATGTGACGCCCACAAGATTGAAGGTGTCTTTGCTCTGTAAAACTTGGCCGCTCATAAGTAGAGGATGAGTATTTGATGACTCTTTTTCGCGACAAGGGAACATGACTGTCTTGGATGGATTAAAATGGACGAGATTTTGAAGCGCCCCAATCCAATATTAAATCAAGATCCTGTGAAAGAGATATCTCGCATCGCTCTGCGCGTTTGTTCTTTTCCAAGTCAGGTTTAGTGATGGGTCTAGGGAACCTGAAAACTGGAGCGTGAAGGGTACTATCGTCGGCGAAACTATGAATGAAATTTAGTTGTGGACGAGAGAAGGTCGTTGATGTGAAGAAGAAACAATGTTGGAAATGCCAGAACTGGAGCCCTGAGGGACTCCAGCATTTACTTGGTGAAAGCTTGAAGGATGGCCGTCCACAATAACTGATATACGTCGATCAGAAAGATAACTACAGAGCCAAGTACAGAGTTTAGTTGGAAGACCCGGTCAAAAGCTTTGGATATTTCAAGCTTAACGATCTGGGACTGTACTAGAAACTTAAGAGACTTATTTCAGCAGAGTGATAGGAAAGAAAGAAGATCTGCTGTACATCTTTGTGGCAAAATTCATACTGCTTTGTCATGCAAAATTTTGGTGTTTTTCTAAATACCCATGGATTTGTAAATTAAATAATTTCTCCATTTCTTTACAAAGAACTTCATTAACACTGCCTTGTATATATTAAATTATTATCACTGTCATTATTACCTCCAAAAAGAATCCAATAGATCTTGAAACCGTGGGTCTTCCTCACTTAACTGTCGTTTTATTCTGTGAAACCGAAATCTTTGACCAATTTTCTAGGTTTATATACCATATAGTCGTCAATTGGATTTGGTCCTTTCCTCAAATATAGTGGAACATATTCATGGTTAATGGCATTTGATGGTTGTAATGGTTTTCTTTGTAATGGTAATCTTGGTTGATGGCATTGGGATGGGAAAATAGCCTAATCTATGCCTTGCATTTGGCACAAATCTGTCAAAAAGACTTTGAGCTAAATAGCTCTTTATAAAAGTGACAAATAAAAGCCATTTTATTATTAACACCATCTAAAAAAATTATAACAGCTAAACTGATGTTTGTCATGGAAAATTTGGTAGTTGTTTATGAATGTTACGGCAACTCCGAGTTTGGAGAATTGTGGTAACCGGGAATTTTTGAGACCCTGATCATAAATTTTGTTCGGAAACGTTTTGTTTTCGAGATATCCATCATCAAACTTGAAAATTAAACCAATCGTATTTTCACTATACTCGTATTTCCCTCTCTCTTTTTCGCACAATTCTTAATTTATACCTAAATTAGACCACAAAATTTTATTTTAACACTCAAACAAAAATTTTAAAACCTTTTTTTTAATTGACTTTAATTTTTTTTTATTAGTTTAAGAGCTTTAATTTAAATCAAATTGACAGTGCTTTTAAAAGAAACGAATATGTGTTTAAATGATTTTTGGTATTTTTAGGTTAAATTTTGCAATTTAATAGAAAACATGTAAGATTAATTTAAAAAAAAAAAACATGTTTTTAAAAGTTGTTAATTAAGATTATTTGCCAGTTTAGTTTTAAATTAAGAACTGTATGCAAAAAAGGGGGAATAAAGTGAACAATTAAATTAGTGTGATTTTTAAGACTGAAGATGGATACGTATGCAGCAGATTGAAATCAGAAAGATATTTTTTTCAGAATTTTAATAAACGCACCAAAAAACAACGTACATTAAAATTCGCCAAAATCGAAGTTTTCGCAACTTTTCAAACAATTAAAGAGTATTTTTAAAATGCTAAGTCAATTATTTTTAGAAAATTTTGATTTTTTTAGTTATGACGTTTCCTTTTGACCCATCTTAAACTGCATAAACTGTTTTAAAATGTCTTCCTCTTAAAATTAAAATATTTAAAGCAATTTTCTCATTCTTGTTGGAGAAAATACCTGTATAAAAATGTATTGGATTTGTTTAAAATTGTTTTGTCCATTTTTTATTTAAAAAGTTATTTTTTTCTTTTTTTTAATATAAAAAGTTAGTAACAATGCAACTGACTTTTTTGAACTATACTTTGGGTACTATAAATTAATAAAAATACCTGAACAAAAATGTGCCCACAGACGATATTATTGCGCAATATTATTGACCATTTGTGATTTATATTGAGAGCTTGTACAATATATTGTGTCAATCAAAAACATTTTTTTAGGTGTTTTCTCAAATGAAAATAAATAGATTTTATTTTTTTTTAAATGTTGTGATATAACCACATAAAAACCTTACAATAGAGACATTTTGCACCTTTTAAAATAACAGACGTTTTTTGGCCTCCTATGGTTATCGTTATTAAACATAACGATTACGGCAGAAGTTTAAGACAGAGAATTTGCAGCCTCTTTTAAGAAATTTATCTTGCGTCTGTGCTTTCGACACATAACCCTATTTTTACCTGTGGTTCACCGATTTTAAAGTTAACGAAAAATCAGTATTTACTTTTATTCTTCATAAGATATAAATTGATATTTAAATGTATGCAAACACTTCTGTTGATTTCGTTTTTTAAAGTAGGTGCAAACAATACAGTATAAGCAAAACACAAAAAGCAAGGTTAAGTTTGGTAGTAGAATAAAAAGCAAGTGTGCCAGATTGTAACATCTAAATTAATTACTGATTTAGAATATCCGTAAAAGTGCAAGTCCGTTTTAATTTCTTAACACTATTTGATTTTTATTACTGCTCTAGATTTTTCGCTAATTAGATCATTTGTATAAATGATTAACCTTTAAATAATTGATATTAAAATTTCTACAATCCGGCAACCACGCAGTTTAACAATAACGATAACGATAAGCTCTTCGGTATTCATCAGTAATTAAAGGAGTCCGGTATGGTTAATAACGATAACGGATCATGTTTGCGTTACTGCGCAGTCTCAGAATAACGTTAACCACAACGGAATTGCAAAATAAGGGGTGCCAAATGTCTCTAATAATTTGATCATATTTCATAGGCTGATCCATTTGGTGCGGCTTTTTTTGGTTTCATAATATAATGTCTCAAAATATGTGATATTATTTACAGCAAGTAGGTATTACCCAAGGTTAGTTTATATTTATAAGATTGCGACACATCCTCAACTTTTAGGCGGTTCGAGGTCGGGGACGCAAGAAAGGGCACTCCAAAGTTGGCAAGACTGGGTAAAATCAAAGCTGATGATCAATCCAGTGGCGTCAGAATTTGCGCATTTCATTTTGCATTGTTTTGGATGTGATATTTGTTGAAAGATGTAATTCGAAATGATTTTTATTTAAAGTAAAAGAATCTAATACTTAATATTACTTAAAAACTGTTGTGTAAATGGTTGTTCTACTAATACAATTAACTGTATATCTCCGGCACTGAACAACATGGCCGAAAAATGGAAGATGTGACGTCATAACACGTCAAAGCAATATGGCCGAATGTCGCGATCCTATATAGACCGACTGTTGGGTATTACCTGGTCTCAATAAATTCAAAATTTCATGTTAATTTTTATAATTAAAAGCAAATTTTGCAAACATAAATAAACACATATTATGTTAAATAAATATTACTTACAATCAAATTCTTTCTTCAGGAGCTTTTTTGTCACAAACTTTCACCAGTTTATTTACAGTACTACTGGTGGAATACCTACAGGTACGTAAAGTGATTTTTTAAAGGTTATTAAAAGTCACTTTTGTTGCAATGCAATTTAAAGCTAATAAGTACCAAAAAAGGTATGGGTTTACCTATAAAATACTATGGTCTGTTTTTCATAAGATTTGCTCTCAATTTTTAGTTTTGTAAAGTTTGTTTGTCAAATCAATAAATACTGGGTCTGGGGTAGTACAAAATGTTGTTGGGAAAATTAAAGGGCAGATTTTACCTGTAGAATTAACACAAACTATTTTTATGGACATACTTTAACAATGATATGTTTCTACTTCCGCCAGAAAAAATATGTATACAAATATCCCTTGCAAAAACCATTAAATATTAAAATAACATTTTTTTATAACCGCTAAAAACAATGATGGTTTTTTAATAATTTTCTCATCAATCTTAGCGACTTTATAAAATATTTGATTCTGATTTAAGTTTACAAATATTTATATCATAATTATTTTTACCGGGTTAAATTACATAATCAACATATTCACTCATTGTATTAAGGGTTGCCTCTAGGCATTGACCGTATTACGATTATACGTCTCTTTTTAACTTTCTGAATTGCGAGTATAGGCTTCCTTTATTGGGCTTTCATGCATTTTGGTCAAGGTAAATTATGACCTAGTGAATTCTCTCAATTCTCGCAAAGGGAGTTTTTGCATAATAATAAATTTGTGCTTTTTCTTTGTTAGGATTAATTGTTATTATATTTTATTTATTTTATTATAAATTAGGCTGGTCATTGACCTAATGACCTTATGGACGAGCCGCTTTTTGTGGTTGCCAAGTTGTTTACAATTTCTGCATGTAAACTTTAATGTCTTTCTTTGGCTAAAACCTGAATATACTATACAATATGAGCAACGCTGTTTGGTTCATCGGCAAGCAATAGAATAACAAAACAAGCACTATTAGTCACGTTTGTGATGTGTTGTTTGTGTTGTGTGTGTTGTTGTTGTATGTTTACATGCCGAGCTTTAGTTAGATTGTCTTTTTCCCTCACATTGCCTTTATGTTATGTTATTTAACTGAACCTGTATACCACGAATCGAATATTTTTAACTTGACAACGCTGCCGCAGTCAGTTACGCTGAAATGTTATTCGATATTTGTGTTTGATATTTTTTAATGGCCGATTTGTTTGGACAGTTTGTTTACATTTTTGTATTTTATTGTGTGTTTCGTGGTTTTTTACCTTTAATTGGACTTTGAATATTGACTTTTATTAGTGATCACAGTGTATATATTAAATTTATGCTTTTCAACAGATAATTTGAGGTAATATTGACATGGTTATCTCTAAGAAAAAATCTTTATGGAAACCAAATAAAATAAATGACATTTTTAATTAGATGTGTATAATTATTTAACTAAACCCCAATATTTTATACTAATAGGAAACAAAAACAAGTACCTAATATTAAGGGCAAAAATGGCACCGCTATATAATTTGAATTTGGCGGGCAAACCATAAAGTCGACTCACGCGCCATCTGTGTTTACCTTCCTTGAATACAGACAAGGAAGGCCCAGCAGCTATCTTTCTCTCGGATAATTTATTTACATTTAGTTGCTCGTCTCATTGTTGTCTCTGCTAAAATGGATTTATTTTTTATTAATACAAAGAGTTAAATATAAAGATAAACCTCCTATTTATCTTTATAACTTAACTTGGCCTCAGAGATTATTTTTATAAAAACCACATGGTATTGACCGCGCTTTGAAAAGTTATTGACCTGTTTACAGTTTTATAGACCGTCAGGATAACCGTGTTAAAAATAGCAACTTGAAGCAGAGCAATAAACTTTAATAAAAGTTATAGTTATGAGGTAGTTTATGGCAGTTGTAACAAAGAAATAAAATCCCTTTTCAAATAAAATATTAATGATACGGTTTTATTACGTTTTAAAAAGAGGCGGTTTTTTACGAGTATTGTTTTCCCAAAGTCGGTTATTATGAGGTAATAGAGAGATATGGGTGGTGCTGTAACGTCATGCGGTATTAACGTAAGCGCTATTATGCGCGATTCGATTTTTACCGTGGAGTAATTTGCGGGCTGATAAAGCCGCGTGCTATTTAAAATAGCGAATAGAATTGCCATGCGCACAATATTTTTCTTTGTTTATTTTTAAGGTTATATTATTTATTTCGACGATTTCTACAAATATTTTTGTAATAGAGCCACTCAGTAAGGTTAAACTACTAATCTTTGATAATGTCTTGCTTTTTTATTTTTGGATAAATGTTGCAGGTGGAAAAGAAACAAAAAGGTTAAGATTGTCGGCCGACAATGACCTGGCTTTCCGAAAGAATGTCTTAGTCAAAATTCATCTGGAAAAGTGGGAAAATTTACAGCTAAATGTGTTTGAAATAACGGGAAAAACTTTAGTATTCGCACATTAAAGGATCATTTGCTTTTTGATTTTGTAAATTCGCAGACAGGTGTAATTAACCGTTTGTAATACGGCGTCTCCCATATCTCTAAAAACAAACACTAAATACCGTATGCGGTATTTAAATAGCGCCTTACGTAAATAACGAAGGTAGGCGGTAACCAAAGTACCCATATCTCTCTATTAACCTAATAGAAAATGATCCGCATATATTTTCAATAGACCTGCGCACGAAATTTTTACCCCACACTGGGAGAATTGCTGTACACCTTTGCACATGCGCAGTTCTTATAAAAGTTAGCATTTCTCATTTAAAACCCAATATAGTGTTGGCAACATTGACAAAATTTGCAGTATTTTAATAAATATAGTGGTTGCAACACTGAAAACGTTTACCTATACATTGACAGGGTCACACTCATCCTAATTTAATTTATAATTTGGGATTTCCCGATCGTAAAATCCAGGTAAAATTGACGCCGTCGACCGCCCAAAACCAATCTCCCATCTACGGTCGACCGTTATTAGGTATAGTCATTTGGTACTTGGTGTTTTATTTGTGCGTTGTGAGTAATTCTTGGTGTTTTTTTAACTTTTGTTTAATTTAAGTTTTGTATAACTAAAACTAAATAATGAGTAAGTAGCAAATTTTCTGTTTCAAATAATACTCTTTATTGCCATGCAGTCAATTTTTTAGAGATCAATAAATCCATTATTTTTTGAAATAGTTATGGTTTGGGTTATTTTTTTTTAAACAGGAAAAATTGTATTTAACGATTATAGAAAAATATACATGGCGGTCCATTTAAAATAACAAACTTGCCCTATATACGAAAATTGGCCGTTTTCGTAAGAAATAAATGTCACAACCAAATGGCAAGGATATAAAAAGAAACTTAAAAAAATCTAAGGCTTTTCATGAAAACCGCATTTTAATAATTTTATTTCTTCTAAAATTATTCGCGGTGAGAATGGGTTAAAATATAGTCGGACACCCTGTATTAGCATTGGACTGATGCATTTATAATCACACAAAATAAAATATGGCAGTTTAATTAAAATAATTTGACATATTTTCAAGTTATAATACGTAGCCATAAGCAATTTCGTCGGCAATATCACGAAGTGGCGTATCTCAAAAAGTAGGAAAATTGACTAGAGCTGATGTAATTGCTTAACAAAAGTTGCTTCTTAATATTACAAATTGGCATATGTTAGATTCTGATATCTTTAAAAGTTATAGAAATATAATACTAAGCCTATTTCATTTTACTAAGAAAAGAGTAGTACAAAAAATACCTAAAAAGCACCCTTGTGAAATTTAAACAAAAAAGATACGCCGCTTCGTGATATTGAGGACAATTTATACCATATAATATCTTGTAGATTGCTTATTGCTCGTATGTTAAAAAAGGAACATAGGTATCTTTCTGTGGAATGTTTTGAATAAAATTAAATAGTCCAAGCGATTCCATTGCGCTTTAAGCCTAGTTTAAGATTATTACATTATCAAGTTTATTTCAAGTTGGCATTTGTAGGCAAATTAAATCAATAATTAATTACTGGGTCCTTTACCAATTTTAATATTTGTATTTCACGTTTTTTTTTTGTGGTTTCAATAACAAATATGAGGTCAGTTTGGCCTAACCACAAAAATTAGCAATTTCAATGGCATTACACGCCAAATTTAACTGAACGACAACTGCTACGTCAACGGGAGCGAAATATCAGTTTATGAATTGAGATTTATTCCTCAAACAAGTTACACCAAAAGTAATTGCTTTTATGATAAAATACCAACCATTCAGTTTTGTTGTGTCAAGGTAGTGTTAAGAAGGAAGATAATAATGCGAAAAAATTCCGTGCAGGTTTGAGGTTAAGTAAAAGTGGGTCCTCATGAATCAAAAAGAAGGTGTTTTAGCAATAAAATGGAATTTAAATTGAGATCAGTGCTTCTAAGCACTCTCGTTTGCTAAATCTTAATAAAATCGGCGATACGACCGAAAAATAAAAAAATATACAACAAAAAATAGTCCCCAATATAAAACCGGTTTACTTTTTAGGGACTGCTATGAAAGACGAATACAGACTTAAAATAAAATATTTAAATATGTATACCCCAAAATTACTTGGTATATTTTCTTTATAAATGAATCATATACAAAATGTTAAACCCGGTCCTGTTGTTTGTTTTCGGTTAGTCAGTAAATGTTTATTGCGCATGCCCACAAGTGTACTGCGCAGTGCCCACGTAGGGGTTATTGTGATTTTCGCTGCATTCATCCATATTTATTTTTCGCACATGTACTGATCAGTTTAGACTGCAGTGAGTGAATATGATCTTTCCAACTTAGGTTTGAGTCTATTATAACTCCTAGAAATTTTATGTTGTTGACTACTGGGATGGATTTACCATTTTTTTTGGCTTCGTGCTAAGGATTTTCAAAATGTAATAAATCCAGTCTTATCAGCGTTTAATTTAAGGTAATTGTTTTAGCACTCAAGCTCGCATTTGCTCTGCTGCACCCGAACACTCCCAGAGAGGGTCACCAAACACCCACTAGCCAATATATCCGATGTACCATCAGCATACTGACACACATGACCCGAGGTAAACCCCTCCGAGAGGCTGTTCGCATAAATCAGAAACAAAATTGGACCCAGTATTGAGCCTTGAGGAACACCCTGCTTCAACTCAGTAGTCCCTGAGAACCACTGCTTCCCATTACTTGAGACACTACAGACTGCTTTCTTTCTGTTAAGTATGATTTCAGCAATAAAGCACAAGCACCCCTCAGTCCATAACTCTCCAGTTTATCTATCAATAACTGATGGTTAGTAGTGTCAAATGCTTTTGATAGATCAAAATATAGACCAGCAACCTTGTCATTATTATCCACTTTTCTTGTTAGGTAACAAATAGTCTTTGTTAGATGATTACCGAATGGTGAGATATTATTTTTTTAGAGGATAAATAAAACGTAACTTTCTTAGAGAATAGAAAATTTTGGTATATTATAGTATAAAATTAACTTTCTTAAAGAAAAGAAAATTTGGTATATTATGATATAAAATGTAACTTTCTTAGAGAATAAATAAATTTGGTATATTGTGATATAAAACTAAACTTTTTAAAGAATAGAAAATCGTAACTTTCTTAGAGAATAGAAAATTTTGGTTTATTATGGTATAAAACTGTAATTTTCTTAAAGAATAAAAAAATTGGTATATTATGATATAAAATGAGACTTTTAGAGAATAAATAAATTTGGTATATTATGATATAAAAACTTAACTTTTTAAAAAATAGAAAAACGTAACTTTCTTAGAGAATAGAAAATTTTGGTTTATTATGGTTTTCTTAAAGAATAGAAAAATTTGGCATAATATGATATAAAATGTGACTTTCTTAGAGAATAAATAAATTTGGTATATTATGATATAAAACTAAACTTTTTAAAGAATAGAAAATCGTAACTTTCTTAGAGAATAGAAAATTTTGGTTTATTATGGTATAAAATGTAACTTTCTTAAGGAATAAAAAAATTGGTATATTATGATATAAAATGAGACTTTTTAGAGAATAAATAAATTTGGTATATTATGATATAAAACTTAACTTTTTAAAAAATAGAAAAACGTAACTTTCTTAGAGAATAGAAAATTTTGGTTTATTATGGTTTTCTTAAAGAATAGAAAAATTTGGCATAATATGATATAAAATGTGACTTTCTTAGAGAATAAATAAATTTGGTATATTATGATATAAAACTAAACTTTTTAAAGAATAGAAAATCGTAACTTTCTTAGAGAATAGAAAATTTTGGTTTATTATGGTATAAAATGTAACTTTCTTAAAGAATAAAAAAATTGGTATATTATGATATAAAATGAGACTTTTCAGAGAATAAATAAATTGGTATATTATGATATAAAACTAAACTTTTTAAAAATAGAAAACGTAACATTTCTTAGAGAATAGAAAATTTTGGTTTATTATGGTTTTGTTAAAGAATAGAAAAATTTGGCATAATATGATATAAAATGTGACTTTCTTAAAGAATAAATAAATTTGGTATATTATGATATAAAACTAAACTTTTTAAAGAATAGAAAAACGTAACTTTTTAGAAAATGGAAAATTTTAGTTTATTATGGTATAAAATGTAACTTTCTTAAAGAATAGAAAAAATTGGCATATTATGATATAAAATGTGACTTTTTAGAGAATAAATAAAGTTGTGTGTTATGATATAAAACGTGACTTTCTTAGAGAATAACCCGCGCAGTAACATACTCGCGCATTATTGAAAATCATTACGTAATTGGTATAATTGTATTAAATAATAGCGGCGAATAATTATTATGAAAATATAAATCTGCGCTACTTTCAAATGAGTCCTTGTGCTCATTTCCCAATGGGTTTAGTGTTCTTTATATTTACTATTTGCATTTTGCCTTCGATAAGTCGTATTCGGGTCTCATTTATGCAATCTGCCTGCAATTCGCACTTTTCGTTTTCGACACGATGTAAAAGTTGCAGTATTTTTATTTTGTGGATAAAAATATCGGTATTTCGAAAATTATTGCAATAAATGTTGAGCAGCGGTGCGGCGGCTAACGTGTCAGTTCAAATCTCGGAATCGGACATCGGATTTTTAATTGCTCGTCACCTCACAGTTGGCAATGGCCAAGGAAGATAAACTTCTTAATAAGGAGCGCTTAATTTTTTTATATTTGTCCGAAAAAATATAGGTTATGTTTGTGACGTCACCTTTTTGCCATAATATTTATTTTATTTGACAAAATAAACTAATACTTGCATAAAATAAAATAAAATAACTTATAAAACACAAAAAATAGTATCTTACCCTTAATAACGATTTAAACGTAAATTTCTTGTAAAAAATATCCAAAGGTCAGTGACCCCTGTTTACAGGTTTAAAATTCTCTGTAACTGCAAGCACTAATAACTACTAAATTTATCCGGTACAAAAGAGCGACATACGAATGAGCGACACCATTTAAGCGACATCCCAAAACAGCGACATATAAAAGAGCAACTTCCCAAAATAGCGACATCCCAAATAAGCGACTTACAAAAGAGAGACATCTCAAAATAGCGACATATTTAAAAAGCGACAACGGAAAATTATATACAATAACAACAGAAAATGTTGTACTTTTAATGTCGCTGCATTGCATTATCGAACTCTCGTAAGTCACAAGATAAAATTGCTTTTTTCAGTCTTTATTTCGCATAAAAGATATTGACATATATGCAAATAAATGACACCTTCAACATTTTATTTTTAATAATAATTGACACCTGCGTAGGTGTTGGCTTAATACCTTTATTATGTAAATGTCCTACTTTTTCGAAGTATGGTTGACAACATGTTTATATGGTAATAACAACCAGTATTTGTCTAAGAAAAGTTAGAAAAATGGATGCGTTTTCACAAAAATCAAAGCCGATTATTTACTACGAGGGATATCGCTACAGGAAAGACAAATCTTTTGCATATTCTGTTAACTGGAGATGTTCCAAGTCCGGGTGTAAGGGAAGATTAATTGTAAAAGTGGAAAACGGGGAAAAAAGGACGACAACTCCTCACAACCACGCTCCAAATCCTGCCGAAGAAAAAAATAGACCTATTTAATAATAAAATTAAGAAAACTGCGAGGGAAGTATTAGAGTTAAGACCTAGAAACATTGTAAATATGAATATATCCAATTTAAGCACAGAGGAAAAGGTTTTGTTGCCTTCATACGATGCTTCCAAAAAAGTCATAAATAGGCAAAGAGATTTTGGCGAGGGATGCTCTACAAACTTTTCCTGTAAGCCTCGAAGTTGTTATTTTGGAAAAGTATAAAAACAAGTGATGGGGATGCTTTCCTTTTGTATGACTCAAGTAGTCAACTGGACTGTCGAATTTTATTATTTGGTACAAATTCCAACCTTAAAATATTAGCAGAATTTAACAACTGGGCAGTTGATGGTACATTTAAAATAGTACCGAACTGCTTTTTGCAGTTGTATACCATCCATGCATTAATGGAAAATAAAGCTGTTCCCATGTTATATGCTTTGCTAGAAGACAAAAAAATGGAAACTTACACCCAAGTTTTTCATAAAATAAAGGAGTTAGAAACTGCACTTAATCCTAAAAGCATTGTCACAGACTTTGAAATGGCACCAATTAATGCCATTAAAAATATTTTTCCTAATGTTGATTTGGTGGGATGTCAATTCCATCTCTCCCAGAGCCTTTGGAGAAACATTCAAAAAAAAGGATTGACGGCATTGTACAAGGAAAAAGAAGAAATCAGAGTGTGCTGCAAAATGCTTATAGCACTTAGTTATGTTCCTCCAAGAGACGTGCAATTTGCATTGAGATTATCCAAGAAGACTTTCCTGAAGAACTAACACCCATTGTGACGTATTGGGAAGAAAATTATGTCGGTAGAAGACTATATCAACTGCAACCAAGATACGAAATCGGTTTGTGGAATGTATACGACAGGATAAGAACCGGCCTTCCTAAAACGAACAATTCCATTGAAGCATGGCACAATGCATTCCAAAATGCGATAGACTGCCAGCACCCGACTATTTACAAACTACTTGAACATATCCATAATGAGCAGAAGAAAACTGAGTTGTTCATAACAAGATTTAGGATTGGTCACAGAGAACCTGGAGCAAAGACAAAGTATATAAGACAAAAACAGCGGCTGCAGGTTTTAGTCCAGAATTATGCGTTTAGAAATGTGAAAGAGTATCTTCGTAGCGATAGCTCTTAATTTATCTCTTTAAAATGTTTATTCTTCTATAAATTTGTTTAAATACTACTTTTATATTTATGTTTGCTTCTGTTTCTAGTGTAATAAAATAATAGTTTTACTAACTTTTCTACTGGTTTCATTAAGATAGCGAAAAGAATAATCATAGTAAAGAGTTTTAATTTAATCAAGGTTGCAGAGTATCGCTATTTTGTATGTCGCTCTTTTGGAATGTCGCTGTTTAGGGATGTCGCTCTTTGTATGTCGCTCAAATGGTGTCGCTCTTTTGTATGTCGCTCTTTCGTATGTCGCTCTTTGTCCATTGTATTTATCTCTTTCTGGTTTAACGCAAGTTCCAATAAATATGTCTTTGTCTTTCATCATGGCAGGCTATCGTAGATGGAGCAATCATCGCTTTGCCCTGGTTGCCAAGTTGTTTACAATTTCTGCATGTAAACTTTAATGTCATTTTTGGCTCACATCTAATTAAGAGAAAGAAAATATACCATGAATCGAATATTTTTAACTTGACAACGTTGCCGCAGGTAGTCACGCCGAAATGTTATTCGATATTTTTCAATGGCCGATTTCTTTGGACAGTTTGTTTACATTTTCTGTGATTTATTGTGTGTTTCGTGGTTTTTTACTCTTAATTGGACTTTGAATATTGACTTTATTAGTGATCACAGTGTATATATTAAATTTGTGCTTTTCAACAGATAATTTAAGGTAATATTGACATGGTTATCTGTAAGAAAAAATCTTTATAAAAATCAAATAAATGACATTTTTAATTAGGTGTGTGTTTTTATTGAACTAAACCTCAATATTTTATATTAATAGAAACAAAAACAAGTACCCAACATTAAGGGCAAAAAATAGCACAGCTATATAATCTTGAATTTAGGCGGGCAACGGATAAAGTCGTGCCTCCACGCGCCATCTCGCTATAGTTTACCTGCCTTGAAGACAGACAAGGAAGGCCCAGCAGCTATCTCTCTCTCGGATAATTTATTTAAGGGCCATTTGAATCTGAAGAATATTTTTTTATTTTCATTATTTCCAGGGCAGTATGCTTATACACGTGCAGTATAATGTTTCTAGCACATTCAAGATTTTTGTAAATAATGTTCATTTGACAAATAAAATCCAGTTTTTTAATTAAAGCTCGTAATATTCGGCAAGATTTTTTTAACCAAAATATAAAAAAAAATACTGGGATAAAGCCGGCTGTCCATGAGAGCGGTTTTCCGCTCGCGGATGATAATTCAGCGTTGTCGATTGGCGGGAAAAACATTTTCACTAACCAATCACAACGCTGAATTTATCATCCGCGAGCGGAAAACCGCTCTCATGGACAGCCGGCATAATACAGTTTTTTAGAAATATATTTTGCGCTAAAATGTTTTTGTCTTTTTTTCAGATGTTCCTGAAACCGTAGATATCTTAGGCCTTCATCCTCGATACATATTAAGATCTGGATATGCTGGTCTTCAATTTACCATTGATAGTGAAATGGAAAAAGAAGAGCTAAAAGCGATAAATAAGGTAAATATTAGAAACTGTCAGTAGGGTAAAATTTAATATATTTTATGTAGGTATTTGTACTTAAAAGACAAGTGATATACAGACTGTCCTCTTTCTTAAGGCCTAGTTTTTACTTAATTTTTGGCAAATAGAATAAAAGTTATTTTTAACCCCATCCGTGGGGAGTCTGTAAATTTAAAAAATATACCGATATTTTTATTTGCCAAAAATTAGTTAATGCCGAATTTACTGAATAAAATTTGAGTGCAGCATCAACGGTAAGATGTATATCTTACCGTTAAACAACGATAGTTATCCTATAGGAAGACTCTGGCTTTGTGTGTTATTCGCCATAAGCCTGGTACAGCCACTGTGATAATTTCCTAAAAGACAGCTAAAACGCGTCAGTGAAGGATCTCCTGGTGAATAACATAAGAAGCGGGATATCTTCTTTTACCTGTCAATTAGTGTTGGAAAATACGGTGATTTTTCGGTAACCGGTAAAATGGCGACAGTGATTTCCAAATCACCGGGATTTTAAACAGTGATTTAAATCACTGCAGTGACTTAAATATACATAAATATTTAACTAAAAATAGAAATATAAAAACAGCTCGGTGTCTGGCAACGAATACGAATATATTATTTAGGCAGATTTTATTAAAATAAATATTATCCTGCAAATTAAATTAACAGCAATAGTACGGTATCTAAGTTTTTGGGCTCGTAACTCAAATAATCATTATTATATAAGGTGTGACAACAACAAGCTTAATGTGATATGTTGCCATATTATTATGTAAAAATAATATCAAGTTTTAGGGTTTATTTATTACCTACTTTCAAAAATAAAAATAAACATTTTTTATTAATTAAACACCATTTTTAACTTATAAACAATTACAAAAAATATAAATATAAAATAAATACTTTTTTAAAGCAAAACGAAAACGCATAATAAAAAATAAAAAAATTAAATTCTTTAAATAAATAAAAATATAACAAAATATAGCTTACTTTTTTCCCAATGAAAAATTAGCATTAAGGAAGATTAGTTTTTCAGCTTTGTTTGCACTTAATTTATTTATACGGTCGGTTAATATTTACCCGGCTTTGGAAAACAGTCTTTCACATGGCTTGGCGGTGCCCGTCACCCACCACGTCTAAACAATATAAATATCATATCAGCTTAGCTTAAATCACTGTTTTCCTTCACATAATATTTTTATTTTAAATAATAATTCATAGGTATATCATATTTCGATCGGCGCCATCAGCGATCATCCAATGCGTGTCGTGTCGATGCCGATTGCAGTATTCGCTTCGATCACTGATCACCGTATTTGCAAAAAGTAAATCACTGGTAGCGCCAGTGATTTTCCATTCACCGGTGAAATATCGCGGTTATTGATATATCGCCCAACACTAACATATTCTTTTTTGATATTTGACTAGTGTGTAGCTTTGGGCAATTTTATTATTATTATTATTTTTTACTATCACTATAACTATATTTTTTTGGTATTATTTCTCATAATTTGGCACGTAGTACCTCTGCTTATAGTTCTTCATAAAAAAAAGATATGCTTGAATTAACTTATTAACAGTTTTCGGAATATTGTAATTTTAAACTTGCGTGTCTATCTTTTTCTTTATTAGAGAAAAATTAAAATTTTAATTATTTTTACACTTTTCCTATATCTCAAAAATATGGACGTTTTAAAGCTATATTTGTAAATATATCATTTTTATTTTGTGTCATACAATTTTCTACGAGGCGTTTTATTTTCTTTGAAGGCATTCTAAAAATTTAAGAGCCTTAAATTATTTACTGCGTCTTTGTTAATTAATGGGTACTTATTAGAAAATATTTTTTTATTTTTAATTATAAAGTTAATTTATTAAAACTAACCTATTTTAGAATACTAACGTGGACCATTTAATAAAAGAAAAATACAAAAGATCATCCAAATGGCGTCGATCAAGTAAATATTTTGAAAAATATTACAAGGAAAATAAGAGGGATGACGAACATTTTGAAAAATCTGTGGAAAATATTTTTAAAGAAGTAGATTGTATTAAAGGTAAGTTTTTAAGTCATTTTTTATCTTTGAAACAGCCCACAAAGGCTTTTGTCTAAGTATCAGAGTACCGTGGGTGTCGGGTTATTAAATGTTTAACCCATCATTTTCCCCTGTTGTTCAGGCACTGAACCATGCAGTTTTTGTTTTTACAGCACCTTTTAGACAACGTGCTAGTGCTACAAAAAGATATTTTTAAATACCTACTACCAAAGTCAATTATAGTTTGAAACTATAATTGTCTTTGCTACTACCTCAAAATGTCGTTCCGAATGGGGATTGAACCCGGTCTTTTGGGTTAGAGATTCAAGACACTGTTCACTGCGCTTCCGGAGAGACACAAATAAAAAAATATATCAATAAACAAAATAATTGGTAATTGTTTATAAACCGCAGGCAATGCTTAAGTTTTCCGCTAAATTGGTATTTAATATTCGATTTCCACCATAAATCATTGATTTCCACCTATAAAACCCCAATTTCTATTTATTTTACGCATTTTTTCCACCAAAGTTTTACTTACAATTTTATGGAAAAAATATGAAAAATAAATGGAAAATAGGTAAGAGGTGAAATCAAATATTAAGTACCAATTTAGCCTTAAATCAAGAATTGTTTGCAAAAGAAGGAGGAATATAGTAAAAATATGGTAAACTTTTAAGTTTGATAATGAATATCTCAAAGACGAAACGAGTCCGATCAATAATTATTTCTGATTCGTCATCAGCGCCCCAAAAACCCTCATATACCAAATTTCAATAAAATCGGCGTTGCGTCCGGTTTATAAACAATTACCAAATTATTTGAAGCAAAAAAAAACCTTCATCAATTTTAGGCGTTCAACCAATTATAACCGCGGTAATAATTGGTGACAACTTTGACGTATAATACATTGTTTAAACGTCAACATAACCGATCGGTAAATACCGTTTTAGAATTGGTTCTTCGCCTAAAATCGATGATAGTTTTTACAGGTGTGGAAACCAACTCGACGAATATAGAAAATTAAAAGCATAGTAAATATTCGAGGTGGGATCCGACGACAGAGGAAAGCGGGGGCCGGCAGCGCAGTCCCTGGTCTCGTTGCAGCGGCGAATTGCGGGAGAGTACCAAGATCGTTTGACTAGGTAAGGTTGCCTCATTACGTCACATATGTACCGCACTGCGGGTTCCTTGGCGCCAACATAGCAAACAAGGATGTCTAGACGGATAATACTATGAGGGCGAAAGAGCGCGATATACAATATTTAAAAATCAGCTAGAATAATCATTGTTAAATAATTTATTAATAGGAAATAAAGAAACGGTAACAACTGGAATTAACAGTATTTAAAAGTATTACACTCTTAAAAACTTCATTAAATAATGAGCAAAATACATGTGTGACGTATGGTCCGCCATGTTGCAAGGCTTACGAGGCAATCTTACCTAGTCAAACGATCTTGGGAGAGTACATAGTAGATACTGGACGGGATTAAACGTACGACTTTCCTAAAGAGGGCGGTGGCGGCGGTTTGGTTTCCATATCGGTAGACGAACAAAGCAATGCTAACTTTTTGGTCATAGGCTTGGACAGTCTCTCGCTAGGATTACATAAGCAGGCGTTCAATAACAGAATACAGTACATTTCTTTAATGTTCTTTCATTTTGAATTTTTGAACGGATCAATTTAGAAAAGTAAAACTTTGAGATATAAAATTGATGCATAAATACTATATTTTAGAGTAAAATTGACAGATAAAAATTTTAACATGGCGGCTGGGCGCTTTAAAATGATGTGAACAAGACACACCTTTTCATTTAAGTTTTTTTTCCAACATGGCGCCCATCCTGAAATATTAGTCTGTCAATTTTACTCTAAGATAAAGTATTTATGCATCAATTTCATATTCCCAAACTTTACTTTTTAAATTGATCCGTTCAAAAAATAAATGGGGGCATTAAAGAAATGCACTGTACAGGGTGATCCTATTTTGGTTGTCCCTTATGGGAAACTTGGAAACCATAAGAGATATTAAAAATCCGATACCCCATCCTCGAGCTCTTTTTGGAGAAAACATTTATGGTAAAAACAGATCATCGCTATCGCGAAGCGTTTCAGAGATACAGGGTGATTCTCGATTTTTCACTTTTTGAAAAGGTCCTGTAGCTTTGTTGTTATTACAGATATGAGAAAAATAATTGCACATTATACAGACACTTTTTTCCGTAGAATCCAGTGGCGTAGCCAAAAAATGTTTTTTTATTAGGGACACCCTATAAATGATTAGGTAATTAATTAAATTGCTTGTTTTTTCTGATTAAAATAATATATCATAGTAGGTGGTTTATTAAATTTTTACGTCAAATATTGGAAAAATTGTGATTTTAAAGACGCATTGCGGCTTCTATCTGTTTTTATATTGTTTTAAATTTTTTGTTTTAAAAGGAATGTGTCATCCCTTAGCTCAGGAGACATTTCCGTAGAAAAAAAAATAATAAAAAAAAATATTTTTAATTAATTAATTTTTTTGTTTTTTTTCTACGGAAATGTCTCCTGAGTTAAGGGATGGCAGTATTGTTTTTAAAGAAAAATATAAAATAATTTAAAAAACAGATAGAAGCCGCAATGCGTCTTTAAAATCATAATATTTCCAATATTTGACGTAAAAATTTATTAAACCACCTACTATGATATATTATTTTAATCAGAAAAAACAAGCAATTTAATTCCCTAATCATTTATAGGGTGTCCCTAATAAAAAAACATGTTTGGGTCATATGTCAAAAATGACAGCTCAAAAAATTTTTTGGCTACGCCACTGGATTCTACGGAAAAAGTGTCTTTATAATGTGCAATTAGTTTTCTCGTATCTGTAATAACAACAAAGCTACAGGACCTTTTCAAAAAGTGAAAAAATCGAGAATCACCCTGTATCTCTGAAACGCTTCGCGATAGGGATGATCTGTTTTATCATAAATGTTTTCTCCAAAAAGAGCTCAAAGATGGGGTATCGGATTTTTAATATCTCTTAAGGTTTCCAAGTTTCCCATAAGGGACAACCAAAATGGGACACCCTTTTATAATACCTACGTACATACGTCTATATGACCATTTTTCCTTTATTTGTGCGGTTATGGTAAATTTTTTAAATTGTTTTTGTTAAAAGTACCTATAAAATAAAAGTTAAACACGACAGACATTTTAATGTTTGCAAATATTAACAAAAGTCAGCTTGCCAAACATTAGAGTTGGTTTGAAAGTTAATTTATTTGATCGTTAATTAATGGAACTCTTTAAACACAAAATATGAAGTAAAAGAACTAAAGAGTTTAATTGGTTTTATTTTAGAAAAAGCTTTAAGAAATAGTTGGAACTGCATTACTTCAGAAGATTTTGAATGCTTGCTGTGTAGCAGATGCCTCTTGGATCCGGTAACGACGTCCTGTGGCCATACTTTTTGTAGGTTAGTAATCAGATTTTTACAATATTTCCAAAATAAACCTCTTTGAACACAGCCCTATCTAAATTAAACGAAAAAATAATTATACTAATATCTTTGACGGAAAAACACCTTTTTTATATGGTAATAAAACATAGTGCCTGAGCTAGTAATTAAATGAAATTCATGATAAGAACACTTTTAAAACTTTTTTTGGGGGTTCCTTCCTTTTGACAATAAGTCTACCACGAGTATCCATAACGCCACATATACAAGAGGCGCTTTAACCCAGCCTGTCAATGTCCAATGTTTCGGGTGTCGGACTGAGCGTACGCGTCACGTTTTTTGTTAGACAAATTTACCACAATGTTTTATAGAAGGAACAGTTTAAAAATGTAAATTCGGTGCTCTATGATAAGAAAAAAATCACAAAAAGTTTAAAGCAAATAAATCGGCATGCTTGTCTTCGCGGCCGCTTTTGCTTTATTTCTTTTATGATATGCCGGTTGCACTATGGGATAGAAATTCATTTTTTGGTCAAAATTCTGAAACTTACCAATCTAACTTAAAATGGGGTGCTTTTACTGGAAAAATATTATAAATTATTACAAATGCTTTTGGGAACCTAAAACTTATTATATGTTATTATAAATTTACACCCCCTTAACATTATTATTTTTTATTGTACAAAATAAACTAAAATGTCAGCTTGTTTGGTTAATTCGGTAGTATTTTAATCAGTAATCCGATAATTATTATCTCATATGATATACAGGGTACAACAATAGGTATTATTTTTTTAAATGGAATACCCTGAATATTATATCACCACCAAAAAATCTTTTAAAATGCTTTAAAAAAATCTACATTTGATGTGTCTATCTCAATTAGTTTCGGAAATATGACCATCCAAATCTAAAAAATAATTTTAAATTATTCTTAGAAGCGTAATGGAGATACATCTTCCCAACTTTTTTATGTTTTAACGTATAAAATAAATAAAAACACTGTTTTGTTGGGTAGATTCTGTAGAATCCATATCTTTCATCAGAATGCTTTTATCTTTTAGAATATACAGTGTAGGACAAAACATATTAAATTTTAAAATGAAAAACCTTGTAAATTATAAAAAATCTTGTATCTGTCCTTACACTCAGAAGTAGCAAAAAGTAGAAAGGCAATTGTAAGTACAAAAACTGATAAAGAAAAAGGTAAAAAAATCTTTGACAAAAGTAGCGAGACTTCGCGAGACTGCATCGGAAACACAACAATAGCTCTTATTATTTAAACTCTATACTTTTTTAGGAAACAAGGCTAATAATAAACTAAGTAGAATAAATGTTGTATATTTATGTTTACTTAAAATACATTTTCAAGTTTCTTATTACCCCAATAAAAGTCGGCATATCCTTTTATAATTTTGCGTACATGTAGTTTGGAGTGTCTACTTTGAAATATACAGCATGAGCCATTAAAATTTCAAAGTTGCTTTTTGGCCAAAATAATGGATTTCTATCCCATAGTGTATCGGTGCGTCGCTGTAAAGGATAGCGGCGCCTTTGTATAAAATATTCCGATTGCAGGCGGCCTTTTTTATGTTTTTTTGTATTATTTTCAAAGGGTACCGAATTTGCGCTTTTAGAATGTTCTTACTATACGTGCAATTTTTAAACATTGTGCTAAAAATCGCACAAGTTACAGTCAAGAAACCCGCCGTCCGATATCCGAAACATTTCTTTGAGCCTTATGGTTTCATGACTGTAATCATTTTTGGCACAATGTTTAAAAATTGAATGTAAAATATTGTGGTAAACTTGTCCGACAAAAAAGTGACGCGTTTGCCCAGTCCGACACCCTAACCATTTGACATTGACATGCTGGCTTAAGGCGCCTTCCATATATTATGGTATAAATATTTCTAGTAGACTTGTCAAAAGGGATCATCTTTAAAAGTTTTAATACAGTGCGTGTCTAAAGTTAGGACCTCCCTCCCAATTTACTTTAGTAAGACAGCATAAACCATATTTTAGGCAAGAAATGACAAATATAAATGTCAAACTGAGAGTCTTCTAGCGCATTATTTTAAAGCTCCTAACGAGTACCTACTTTATAACCCCAAAACATAAAGTCAGTATCTTTACCTGCCACAAAAAGGATGTTCTTTAATGACCTGAATACCTTATTTGGATGGGCATATTTCCAAAACCAATAAAGTTAGATGTATAGTGTATCTCAAAGTATATAGCTTTGGCTTTTGACGGGCAATACCCCAATAAACCTTTAATGATTTATGACTTATTGTTATTGGGCAAACCTATGAGTTCATAATGACAGGGGTGGGCCAGGTATAAATATCTCTTGACCATTTATATAAATATTTCTGCTAATAATTTAGTTGTAGTGTTGAATAATAAAAGTTATTTTACGAGAATACATATAAGTATGTCGCGTCGAAATCATTTGTCATTAGATGCAAAACAGGTTGTAAAAAATGTGTATGAAACTTTAATCAGTAGGGGACTGATTAAACAAGAAGCTTTAAAAGAAACCTGTCTACTTATAAAATCTCCAATATCGTCAATAAGGGATATCATTAATAGTGAAGAATTGAACAAAAGAAAAAAGCGTAGTGATTTTCGATCTCACCGTATAGACAATAGTGATCAAGACCTAAGGCGAATTTTTTATTATCAACGGTTCAAAACATTTTAAAAACATTTGAATACCTATCTCTATCTAACTCTTATATTTATATTGCCATTTCATTTTATGTTTTTAAAATGTTTTGAACCGTTGACAATAAAAAATTCGCCTTTAATAGGAAGAAAAATATATTGTCTTTATGAAAGCGGAGTTGTTCCTACCTTGGATAAACTGAAAACGAAGCTAGAAGAAGACGACACTAATATAAATATTAGCCGTTCCACCCTCCATAGAGTTGTTTGTAAAATGGGATTTAAATACCGCAAAATAGACAAAAGACAAGTAGTAATGGAAATGCACAGATTACGCAGTTGGAGATTTAATTACCTTCAAGAAATTAAAAGATATAGGTTAGAAAACAGATCCATAATTTACCTTCATAAAACATGGTTCAATACACACGACACAGTGTCCAAAGGATGGGTGGATTCCAATTTCCATGCAATTAAAAAACAACATGTATGTGACAATTTGGCTGATTAGGCTGGACATACTGTCTTACGTCTTTCTCCATATCACTGTATTTTTAACCCCATAGAACATTTGTGGAACCATGTAAAATCAAAGATTAAAGCAGAAAATGTTACACCTACTTTAAGTCCCAGTGTTATAAATTTGATAAAAAATGTAATTACTAATATACCAGTTGAGAGCTGGGAAAATTCAGTACAGCACATTATAAAAATTGAGAACTCTTACATTTCTGTACAAAACAACATAAATCGTATTATAATTAATCTCAACGATGACTCTGACAGTGAAACCGAATTAGATTTAGATATTTAGATAAAAATGTAATTACGTATAGATAATATAGTTATAAATTTATTTATAATTATTAAAACTTTGCATATATTTAATTTCTTAATGTAATTTTAAGATTATACCTACTTAAATAAATAATAAATCATAAATCTTTATATTATTAGAGTCCGTCCCTAATGTTCTGCCCTTGAATACCTACTGATCCGCAGTTTTATTGCTGTCGGCAGGTATATTGGAGTACTGCCGTCAAAAGCCAAAGCGATATACTTTGAGATACACTATACAGTCGAGGACAAAAAACCATCCACCCAGTTAATTTTTTTAACGGGTTTTTTTGTTCGAAAATTGATATTTTAGGTAAATTTCAGACAAAAAGAAACCCGTTAAAAAATAAACTGGGTGGACGGTTTTTTGTCCTCGACTGTACTTAATGTGGTAATTTCCAATAGCTCTTTAAAATATCTTTTGAATGCTCATATTGGTGATAATATACAAGCTAGGACAAAAAGTACATTTTTCAAAGGCACACCCTGTATATTATACCATCAATAAAAAGATATTTAAAAGACCTTTAATAAAATACCACATAAAGTTTATCCAAATTTATTAGTTTCGGAAATATGGCCATCCAAAAGGAGTATTCACGAATTTTTTAAAGTACCGCCATTTTGTAGTAGGTAAAGGTATTGACTTAATATTTAAGGATTATAAAGTACTCGTCAGGAGCTTTAACATGGTGTGACCCCACTTTCCATTTAGATGTTTTTTTTAATGGATCCTTACTGTCAGTTTGACTTTTATATCTGTCATTTCTTGTCTACAGTTTGTTTTATATTATTGTCTTGCAAAAGTCCTCAAATTTTTATGAAAAAATACCGAACAATGTAAAAGTTTGAAGGGGGTTCTGACTTTGGACACACACTGTATTTTAGTAACATTTGTATATTATTGTAACTTCATTTTTAGGGATTGTCTTACAAGAGTTTTAGACCATCGACTGTCCTGTCCCCTGTGCGTATCACCCCTTTCAGTATGTGATTACTTCAAAGGAACCACCGAGGTACTGGACCAAGCCATACGTTTTATCATTCCAGAAGAAATCAACTATAGATTGCAAACTAATTTAGGAGACTTGATTGTCAATAGAGATACAAATGTAAGTATGAGTAACAATTTAAAATATTCCTTAAAATTACCGAGACTTCAAATGAATGGATAACCCGGGTCACGATGAAGACGGCGACATGTGTTTCATGCTCGTTACAAATGATCACATCCGCTATAATTCGCTTACATCTTGACGATGCCTTGGCCTCTCTTAATATAATCCTTGTCGAAACAAGACTGACATTCAAAGGGTCAACACCATCTTCAGCAACTCCAAAATAACCAGCCACAGTACCGATAGGTTAAAACTGGTAAAAAGTGCGCCATCTAGGTGACGAAAGGCGAAATTTCAGACAGTGATTTTAGGCCGACACAACCATAATGGAAATTGGTAACAATTTATAGACATATTGCTATATTATAGCAGCAAAGGTTGTTTAATACAAAAAAAAAAAAACGATTGCATGGTTTAAAATTCATTGTATTATTTAACAGGCCCGTCAAGAGGGCGTTAAAGGCGGTACAAATTACCAGGGCCCGGACTAAAGGGGGACCTGCGCAGAATGAAGAAGATAAACAATAAGGGATGACACTCTTTCCGCGATCTTCGAGTAGTGCGGTTCATGTTTACGTAGAGGTCTACATAGACCTTCCGGGTAGGCGATTGAAGGCATTGTACGAGCGTGGCTGTACCCTTGGGGATCGAGAAAAGATTCACGCTGAATTGGGGCTTCTTTCTTCTGGGGCTAGTGAAGTGGAAGTTTTTGCGTTTTGGTGTTGAACACATGGTGTCCTCGTATGGTCGAGGAGGTGCGCACGTCTGCGGAAATACGTCAGGAATTAAAGTGACGGTTATGCGCGACACCAGTAGCAGCCGCTGGCTAGATAGTCGCAATTTATGCATTGCATCGAAGAAAAACAATAAGTATTAACAATTAAAAAGTGAAAAGCTCGGGAGCCACCAGGGGCACAGGCCCGACTTACTGGAGACTCCCACCCAGAATACAATCCCCTCTTACAGAGGGACGTACTGGCAATTGGACCTTCGGGGACCTACGTCACAAACAAAGAAACAACAAATAACAATAAGGGATGAAGTGGGTTAAAAAAATAGGGAATATAGGTTCGTCGTAGGAGAGGACCTTTTTTTGAGCCAGACACTGCTCTCGGCGGCCCTGTTATTTAATATAGTCACCATTAACTTTAATACACTTGTTCCAGTGATATTCTAACTTACAGATTATTGCCCTGAACTGAAAATCTGGCACTTGCTTCCACGGGTGTTATTAAATCTTTGTTTGATACCAAATTATTTTTAACGTATAAACTTGCTTGGATATCAAAACAGCCAGAAGTCTAAGGAAGCTAAGTCTAGCTAATAGGGTGGATTTTAGTACTCCATCTTCATCAATCGAATTTTAATTCACTGATTGTCTCGAGGATTTTTTAAGCTGTGGGTAAAAGAGAATTTTTCTCCAATAAACCAGATTTTTAAGGCTCTTAAAAAAATAATGAGGTTTACTATACCTGTGCCCAGTGGCGGCTCGTGCATTGGAGAACAGGGGAGGCTTAAGTCATAAAGACTATATACACACAGAAAAGACCGGTAATTTTTTGGATTACCCCACCTATTTAAAGCAAAATAAGTTTATGGTTGAATTTAAAATTATCCGTATAAAACTGACCATTAAAAAAACAAAGATAACTCAAAGACAACCTTGTTTTTCCACACATAAATGAACTTTAAAGTTAATAAATTAAATAGCGGTACGTTTGTCTCTGCTAGATCGAGCTCGCGAAGCTGTATTTTCTAAAGCGGCCGGTGGTATTGGCCGGAGGCTTGCCTCCCTTGCTAGGTATAACATTGATGGTTTCTTCTTTATTCAAATTTTTGCGGTTTCGTGAACAGCTTTATGCAGTATAGTATGTAGTGATAGTGTTAATTCGGGCATAATATGTATTTATATTAGAAATTAATGTAAAGTAGTAATACCCAAACCAATTTTTAGAAAACAATATTCATAATTATTTGTCAATATCTTTAAATTTATTGCGATGAATAGCCTCAAATTTTATGGGAAGGCTAAGCCTCCCTTGCCTCCTCTGATGACCCATAACGGCCTGTACCAGATTTGCCATGGTTTTCGCAAGATTTTGAAACCAAACCCAATTAAAGCATCGACTATTACAATTTACAAATCTAAATTTATTTTTCAGGTACCAGTTTTTGTGTGTACCAACGCGTTCCCTGGTGTAGCCTGTCCGCTCTACGTATACGAACCCCGATATAGGCTCTTGATAAGGCGATGTTTGCAATCTCCAACAAAGAGGTTTGCAATGGTTAGTTTGGATCCAACAGGAAACAAATTTGTACAGTTCGGGACCATTTTGGAGGTTAAAGATGCGATAACGCTGAGTGATGGCCGAATACTTTTAACCACTCTTGGGATCAGAAGGTTTAGAGTTATCAGCAGGAGTGAGCAGGTATTATTATAATAGCTTCTAATATGTTTTTTTTTATTATTTCATCATTTTAGTATAATGAGATATATAGGCAATTGTTCCCCTGTTCCCTGGTTTTTAAGAGAACCTGTTAAAAATATAATAAAGACATAATTCAGGTGGTGCATGCTTTTGCAATATCTCACTATTAAGCTAGCTACAGACGACATGGCAGGCCTTGGCCAATGTCCGCTCGTTCCGACGCACTATAGGATGTTTGAGAATATTTTGGACAAAATTAGATATCTGTTGAAGTACGAGTCGTGGATATTTGATTTTTGCACGAAAATGTAGCTGATATAAGTATCTATCCCAGAAAAATAGTCTCCAAATAAATTTATAGGGGCTGGAAAATAAGTATTTTATCTATCTTTTCTTCATAAAATTTTTTAATATTATGATAAATAAGGGTACTTTTTTCTTGAGCAAAATTCATATTTTTTGACATACCTCGCATACCACTGCAAAAAATTAATATCTATTTTAGGTTTTAGACCATGCAGAAATTTTTATAAGGAATACCTTTTATTCGTTAAACTAATAATAAAAAAGTTTTCCATATGGTGAGAACTGTAGTAGATAGAAGTAGATACGCTGTATAAAAAGTACTTGGGTTATTTGGGATCCACAACATGTTAAACATATAAACACAAATTTGGTGTTTTCGAGACATGGGCTGGGATTATGAATGAAACTTTTGTTACATGTACAGTAAAAACAATAAAAGAGAAAAAGGATTCTTTAATGGCAATTTATATAGGCTTGCTTGTAAGCTTGTATACGTACGCCTTCACTTGCCTTGAAAATACTGGCAAGGATAAAACATGTCGTATGTACGGTCGTCGGTACGCGAATTTCAAGAGTGCTTTGCTTTGCTTTCTCTGCTGTTGGTCCCGTTGCAAGACGATTAACCAGCTCTTCCCCTTCCGGACTATGCTTTCCAGGGCTTCGTACGTTGAAAATCTGGATGGTCGAGCTTTCCGCTCCCAGAAATTCCGGTTCAAATTATTTAAATATTTACTTTTGTCCAATACGAAATAATAATCGATTTAATGCATAAATTGTAGCTGTTAATCCAAAAACTGCTACTGCTATACGTACGCCTTCACTTGCCTTGAAAATACTGGCAAGGATAAAACATGTCGTATGTACGGTCGTCGGTACGCGAATTTCAAGAGTGCTTTGCTTTGCTTTCTCTGCTGTTGGTCCCGTTGCAAGACGATTAACAAGCTCTCCCCCTTCCGGACTATGCTTTCCAGGGCTTCGTACTTGGAAAATCTGGAAGGTCGAGCTTTCCGCTTCCAGAAATTCCGGTTCAAATTATTCAAATATTTACTTTTGTTCGATACGAAATAATAATCGATTCAATGCATAAATTGTAGCTGTCAATCCAAAAACTGCAACTGGTATTCTGCATAACCTTCACTGTCACTTGCTGACGCTTCCAGTAGAGGGCGCCACAGTCCTCGGCCGTTACGAAAACACGTGCACACCGCTAACATAAAAATATCAGGTTTTTAGGAATCTACGCTCACAGCGCTTAGCTCCAGAAGAAAGATGCCTTCAATTTAGCGTGAGTTTCCTATCTTCCTCGGGGAACCATCACATCTTCAACATCCACCATGTACGACACCTCGTGAGAGCCCAGCAAGAACTTCCTTCGGACATGTTAACTCGACCGAGAAGGAACGAAAACTGGATAAAACTTGTCGTATGTACGGTCGTCGGTACGCGAATTTCAAGAGTGCTTTGCTTTTCTTTCTCTGCTGTTGGTCCCGTTGCAAGACGATTAACCAGCTCTCCCCCTTTTGGACTATGCTTTCCAGGGCTTCGTACGTGGAAAATCTGGATGGTCGAGCTTTCCGCTCCCAGAAATTCCGGTTCAAATTATTCAAATATTTACTTTTGTTCGATACGAAATAATAATCGATTCAATGCATAAATTGTAGCTGTCAATCCAAAAACTGCTACTGGTATTGTGCATAACCTTCACTGTCACTTGCTGACGCTTCCAGTAGAGGGCGCCACGATCCTCGGCCGTTACGAAAACACGTGCACACCGCTAACATAAAAATATTAGGTTTTTAGGAATCTTCACTCACAGCGCTTAGTTCTAGAAGAAAGATGCTATCAATTTAGCGTGAGTCTTTTCTCGATCCCCAAGGGCACAGAAACGCCCGTACAACTTCTTCATCTGCCTACCCGGGGACGCTATGTAGCCTCCTACGAAACGTGACCGCACAAGTTGAAGATCGCGGAGAGACTTAATTTTAAGCGTAGACCAGCGCTTCTGTAAGCTCTCGCTGAAAGCTTGTCCAAGCCTTGACATGCCGTCTGTAGCTGGCTTTAAAATCGGTATAACCGGTAGTACCATTAACTGTCTTAATTTAAATACAAGTGCCCATTTTTTTGCTATATTAGAATTTTTTATTTACATGGTGTTTATTTTCAAGATAGCTACATTTAATTTTGCTTTGAAAGATTATTTTGGCTTTGTAGGCTGTAGAAACAAAAAAATATCTCTTTTATTTCCACAGGCAGTAATGTATCCCGTTTTTTTCTCATACGTTACGTATTTTTCATTATTAACGTAATTGAGGAAAGAAAATTGGGCATTTTCAAACATTATAAATCGAAACGCTCCTATTTTAATGCTACACTAAAATTCCTTATATATATATAAACATCATGTTGCAATACATCATGGACATGGAAAGAGATTTGTATAACGGATTTAAATATAGAAAAAAAAATGAGCACTCAACTTGTGCTAAATGATTTAGTGTTAGTCATCACCGATTTCGTTAAATATTCTACAATGAAGGAAAATGTAAAAGTTCGATTTGTTGTGTCTGCAGTTTAGGTCTCAATAAGCAAGAACCTACGTTTCGTAGCTGTATATGAATTACTCGGAACTCAGAAGGGTTGTTGGACAATGTTGCCTAATATTTTTCCTAAAATTTTATGCCGTTTTTTCAAAAATGCTTCTTTCTAGCCAAGACACAAACAAATAATCCGGTCATTTCTGTAAAGCCCCCTTTTGGATCTAGATACCTATTTTTATCAGAAATATTGCAGATCTACATGAGTTTGCAACAGTTTTACCATAAAGTGCTCTAAAATCCACACAAACCATAAACATTCCTAAAAAGGTCACTTTGTTAGGGAAAAGTGGGGAGGTTTCATACAGTTTTTATATTTTGCTTTGTGGAATGCCGTGTTTTAGGTATAACTCTTTTAATTTATGACACACTAGTAGCTTAACTATTTTATATTGTAGTAGAACCTTAATATTATTGAAAATCTACATGCGCGAGCTTAGATAAGATTTTTACAAAAAAAGCAAAATGTATTAATGTACCTCATTAGTGGGGTACATTCATACAACCGAAGGGGCACATTTAACATCACTATTAATTCGTCATAATTATTGTTTATTATTGTTTTATAACATACTTTATAAAAAAAACACAAATACATTTTTTTAACATATAAAACAAATAGTAAAATTAAAAATTAAAAAACAGGTTTCATCCAAATCTGTTATTGCCTATTTTAACATCGCAATAGTTTCATGAAATGAACATAAGTAAAGAATAGTGAACAGAGTGTCATTAAACGGTCTTTACGTTACATGTATGGTTATCTACCAAAGACACTTAATAACAATTATTGTTTTAGTCAGTTATATTTATTAAAAGTAACAATCTCAAAATGTAAAAAAATATTGCTTATACATTATTAATTATATCAAATAAAAAACTTCTAGTTAACACAAAGATACCGTAACTTACAAAACCTAAAATTAATTTGCCAATGTTATTAACAGATTATGACCTAAGGTCTATGGTAATATCATCACTATGTCTGATAAATTAACTGATCCTTGACATCCAAAGACACAAAGTTCATAAAGCACCCTGTTTTTTTCAGTAAAAATGAAACTTAAACTACTTTCTATAATATTTACAACTATAATCGTCGGTGTAAGAAAAAATGGTGGTTAAAAAATTATTCATGAAGGGCCAGGGGTACAATTATACAGTATGAATGTGCCCCATATACTTGTGTATTAATCTGCCCCATCACATGCTTATTAATGAAAAAATTTGAAATAGAAAAACCCTGTTTATCTATATTAATTTACACATTAAATAAGTGCCTTTATATTATTATAATTAGGATTAAATAGCAATAATTAATCCAAAAAATAGTAACTGGTCATAAAATATGTCCAAAGTTACGTTATGAAATTACTTACGCGAGGCAAAAACACGTTCCGTGTTGTGCACTCGATCTTACCGCATCGAAAATTCTGTAACTTCACTAGTCTGTAAACACACATAAAAACTGTGCACACCCACTTACGTTACTATTTTACTTCGTGTCTAACTTCAGATAAAGTCAATGTATGTAGGTGCCCCTTGTATGAATCCACCCCACTTTCCCCTACATGTTTTCAAATCAGGGGACCATGTTGCAACGTTGTACAACATTTTGTGACACCCAGTATATTTGATAAAACTTTTTAGGATGGATATGATACGGCAAAGATCGAACATATAAACGATATCAATCCACCCCCGAAAAACTCGCAGAATTAGTGTTTCTTCATCAAAAGGTCTTTAGCAAAGCTTCAAAATGGGTCCGATTGCTGACTCCATCAGTTTTATCTGAAGTAGAAAGGTTGATTGGCACCATGCCGAAAATTGAGAAGGATTGGATTCATTTACCAGATGGGCCGTCTTGGACATGGTGGTTAATGCCAATTTTACCTTTGAGTTCTCAGTTACAGGTAAGTTATTCTTATTCAGTGTAGAAAGTTTGACTCTAAGGGGAAGTTAGAAATAAAAAAATTACAATCGATTTTTTCAAATTCTTTTTCGGCGAAGACTATATATTAAATTATTTAATGTAAAATTTGTATATAATATACAGGGTGTCCAAGAATATTTGGACAATCTCTCGGGATTTATATAGAATACGTAAAAATAATGTAACAAGTTCATATACAATATTTTCCTACAGTCCTTCTAAACAGAGATATAAAAATCGGTTTTTCCTAAATAACTTTTATATTTTTTTTTATTTTTTTATCTTTGGACAAACCACGAAGGCTTAAAGCCTAAATACTAACGTACCGTGGGTGTCTTAAGCGAGGTAAGAGGGAGTTTCTTGACACGGGACTTAAATACTTGAAGATTTGGGGGAAAGGAAAGACCTCCGCGGGCAGCAGGTTCCACAATCTAGAAACTCTAGGTATAAAAGAACGAACAAAGTGAGAAGTTCGGGGCCTGTCCAGTGGGACCGTATAGGGATGCATACGCGCGGAACCACGAGTTTCTCTGTTGGGAACCGTGAGTGGAGGAACTATACTGGACAATTCTTCAGAGCAGAAGCCATGGAAGTACCTATAAAAAAGCGATAGATCCCCCACAGCCCGACGATGGGCAAGAGAGGGAAGCTTTTCTGTAAGTGAAGGATCATTAATGAGACGAATAGCTCTTCTTTGAATAGAATCAAGAATGCTTAGGGTTGTGGGGGACGCCATGCCCCAGATATGGGAACAATATTTCAAGGGAGGTCGGATTTGGGACACATGTAAAGTGTATAAATTAGAAGCGGAAAAATACTTTTTGGCTCGAAAGAGAAATCCAAGCTTTTTGAAGCTGACGTGGCTATAGATACAATGTGTTTATGCCAGTAAAGGTTTCTTTCAAATGTGACGCTCACAAGATTGAAGGTGTCTTTGCTCTGTAAAACTTGGCCGCTCATATGTAGAGGATGAGTATTTGATGACTCTTTTCGCGACAAGGAACATGATTGTGTTTTGGATGCATTAAAATGGACGAGATTTTTGGCGCCCCAATCCAATATTAAATTAAGATCCTGCGAAAGAGATATCTGCATCGCTCTGCGTTTGTTTTCCAAGTCAGGTTTAGTGATGGGTTTAGGAACCTGAAAACTGGCTTGGTATAATGATTTTTTTTAATATGATAAATACCAGTTAGGCCTCCTTAAAATGGTATCCTTGAAGAACATTTACCTTCATTGACGTGTAGTATGACTGTAAAGGATTAATGGTCATTGTTTACCTTCATTAGTTCGCCAGGGGTGGAGTAACCCTTACACAATAGTGTTAATTATTTTTACACCCTGTATAATCAAGTAATAAAAATAACATTTTTAAATAGCTTAAACCCTTAGCTAAAAGATAGGTACTTTTGTCCAATATCGATAAAGTGAAGCCTTTTCGAGAAAAACAACATTTTGATTAAAGAGGGTTGTATTTAATAATTTTGTTTGTCGGTTCGACATGGGCTCTCACTTATTTTATGCATTCCCTAGCTTCTAGCTTTAATTATTGAAGATTATTTTAATAGTTTTTAGTAGAGGAACTGCAGCATATTTGGAATACCAGTTTGTTTTTTGGAATAAAATTAAACAAGGTGGCTTGATAAAAACATTTCCCATTTGAAAAACTATTAAACTTTAATATTTATCACTATCAAATAAAACAAAATCCAGGAACTTAATAAAAGAACAAAAAGAACCACTAACTAGCAATTATATCAATTGCCTTAAAGTGCAGGTAATTTGGAATATAGTATTCGGTGTATTCCAAATTATATTCACATTTTTATAAACATACTGCTACCACTTTATCTTAGCAACTAATATGTTTCAGCAGCGGCCATTTCCTTTTCTTTTCCACCATTTCTCTTTTTGTATCCTTGAGCACCATCTCAAATACATCATTACTAAAAAAACATACAACCTTCTGTATTCCAAATTAACAACATACCATCCAAACCTAAAATGGCATTTGAAATTTTTAATTCTATAAATATTTACAAAATCAAAGTTAAATCGTAACCTAAAAGGTCACTTTACAGATTGAATAATCACACTAAATATTTTACGTATTGCAGTAAATATTATCATGGGTTGCATACTTACCAAAAAAGTTTTCAAATCTGTATTTTCGTTTCGTCGGGGCCATAGATATCCTACATTTAGATTATGGATGGTGGAGGGGAGGATAACCATCTGAATGTATTAAAAGTGGTAATCCGAAAGGTGCAATTGGGATGGCGCCACAGTCGCTAGTGGAGAGATTTAGACAACGGCGGCCATATTGGTGCCATCCGGCAGTCGCAGTTGAGACCGCGCCATAAACATTACTACAATTTTATGTTCAGCGCCCAAAAACCCCGTATGCATAAAATTATCAAAATTGGCGTAATGCCCGATAAGCAAACTTTTCCCAAATTATTGAATACGCACCTGTGAAATGTCTTTCCACCCAAATTTTCCTTCTTATCCTCGGAATTTTTACACCCTGGAACTAAACACTTCCTCATAATTGTTCAAGTTTATAAAATGTCTATAAAACACAGCAAACACTTCTCAAATATATTAAAAACCAACGAAAACACAAACAAAACCAGCTGGGTCTCAACACTCTCAACTGCGACTGCCGGATGGCACCAATATGGCCGCCGTTGACTAAATCCCTCCACTAGCTACGGTGGCGCCATCCCAATTTGCTACATTCCGATCGCCACTTTTTCAACTTATCCGCCATAAAAGATCCTGATCCTCCCCTCCACCATCCATAATTTAGATCCGCAGTGGCAAGAAGCATTTTTCAGATTTTTACGACCTCGCGCAGTAAACAAATTAATGGGTGGACGAACATGCGCACTTAAAAGCCGTGGCAAAATACAAACACCGGCACTCCGTACCCTTCCTTCGCGGTCTGACCGTGACGCTCATTAGCTACCGGACTTCGAACAGAAAACCAGGACGCCGTCGACAAATTCTTTCCGATAATGCGGATAGTTTGGCGCCAGGTACGTTTACCCTCAACTAGCTTGCGCACAAACCGGTTTTTTCGGCCATGAAATGTAACTTTTATTTCGCGCAGGTTATAACATTGGAAATCCATCGAGATCAGTGGTCGGGGCTAGTAGCCGGACTCTCAAAATGGCGTCCTGTTTTAAATGCTTGGTGGCTTAGTGGGTCTTACGACGTTATGTTTATAAGAAAAAACATATATAGCCTTAATAGTTTTTTCAATATCCAAATATTCCAAATTGCCGGAAGTATTCCAAATATGCTGCAGTTCCTCTACCATTTTCAACAGAATAACCTATTGTTTTTAGATGTCCCTTTCAAACAAAAACTTGTTTTTGTCGAAAAAGAATTCATTTATCGACATCTAACAGGGGTAGCCTTTTTTAGCTAAGGATTTAAGCTACCCAAAAATACCCTATTTATTTCTTTATTATACAGGGTGTAAAAATAATTAACACTATTGTGTAAGGGTTAGTTCATTCCTGACAAACTAATAAAGGCAAATGTTTTACAAGGATACCATTTTAAAGAGTCCTTACTTTTATTTATTATATTAAAAAAATATTTCATTGTACCAAGTACTAAAAAAGATATTCAAGAAAAACCAACCAGCGGCGTCCTTTAAGGGCACATATCTTTTAGAGAGGGGCTTTAGGAAAAATTTATAGGAACTTATTCCTATATTTTCATGTTTTCTATATGAATCCGAGGGGTTGCCCACGTATTCTTGGACACCCTGTTTACAGGTTGGTGTCTATATTTTGACCCATTTTGATTTCGTATAACTTTAAAACAAATAAGTTATCAAGATGCCATATCCTGTCTATTCGATTATGAAATTTTATTAGCACAGAAACAAGATGGCCTATTTTCCAATATAGGATAACTTTGATATTTTAATTGGCACACTCTGTATATAGTCTATATTCTTAAACCACAATCATTCCCCTTTAAAAATGTAATTTTATTTAGATAAGTGAGTTATATTACATATAAGTCACGCAAGAAAAGTTTAAGTAGGTAATTTTCTTAAGTGACTTATATGTAATAACTCACGTGTCTAATACAAAATTTTATCCAACACTTTCGTATAAATCGTTTTTAATATCGAAAATAATTTGAAAACGTCATCCATTATTTGTTACTTGTCATTGTCAACACGTCAACACCAGCAACAAAATTATGTATATTGTCTATAATTCACTAGTGAGCTAAAGGGTACTTTAGCTCACTAGTGACTTATAGTACACTTTATATCCTCAAAATCTGATCAATTATGTAGATATTATATGTAAGTGTTGGATAAAAGTATTGTTTGACAACGAAAATTTGTTATGTACAGGGTGGCTCGAATTCGACGCTCATCATTGGGATTTCGGAAACCGTAAGAGATACAGGATCGGTTAAATGGAGGCAAAGTTGCGCAATTTGATGCTCAATAAAATGCCGTTTTGCTTTTTAAATAATTCCGAGTACTTCCGAAGATATTCGAAAAACCGGAATTTTCGATTTTGGTTTCTATTGTTTCCTGGCTATATTTGTTAAGATAACTTAAAATGGAAAACACGTTTTCATGGCAACTTTTTCTGCTCTAGAATTCAGTGTGATTAAATATTGAATCTGACGTTTCGGCTTCTGGCGACCATCATCAACTTAATTTTTTAAATACGGACCTGATATTTTTTTCAATTTAAGTAAATCCTTTCATCACTCTTCAAACACTATATATCGCCACTTTGATATTTTCCGACGTTTCGTACAAAAAATTCCATCACCAGAATATTGCATATTTATTTAACCATAATACGGCCCTGAACTACATTTTTAGGTAAGAAGGTAAAAAAAGAATAAACTTATTACTTTATTAACCGAAATTTTCATGAATATTAGACATAAGATACAAAAAGGTAGACAACAAATCAGCTTACATAAACAATTTGTAATACTATCTTGATGCCCATATTAAAAAAAAAAAACATAATTTAATCACTATTAAAAGTGTTCAAAGAGATAACCTTCCGCCTCGATGCATTTTCTTGCTTTGCTTTGTATTATTAATACAGCTCGATTAATTGTTCTCGCAGGAATGGCAGCGACTTCCCTTATCAAATTTTGTCGTAGTACTTAAAGGTCGTGAGGTGCATTTTTAAATAAACGGTTCTTAAGATATCCCCAAAGGAAATAATCTAGGGGACTAAGATCTGGGCTCCTAGCGGGCCATCTTGCAAAACCATTTATTAGGAAATATATGGTAAAGGAATTGGACTACTTTCCTTCCATGGTGGGCAGGAGCTCCGTCTTGCTGCCACTATATTTCTTGAAATACTGCCAAAGGTTGATTATCTAGGGCGTCTAAGACATCATTTCTAATCAAATTTAGATATTGTTCGGAAGTTAAGGTCCCTTCTTAAACGAAAGGTCCAATAATTTTGTTCCCTCCACATACATTAAATGAAGTTCTCCTTGAATTCGTACCTGCTGGTTAGTTTCTGTTAATAAAGTAATTTCCGCTGTTAGATATCAATGAGTTGCAATAAAACATTATGAATATGTAATAAGTTTATTCTTTTTTTTACCATTTTACCTAAAAATGTAGTTCAGGGCCGTATTATGGTTAAATAAATATGCAATATTCTGGTGATGGAATTGTCTGTACGAAACGTCGGAAAATATCAAAGTGGCGATATATAGTGTTTTAAGAGTGATGAAAGGATTTAATTAAATTGAAAAAAATATCAGGTCCGTATTTAAAAAAATTAAGTTGATGATGGTCGCCAGAAGCCGAAACGTCAGACTCAATATTTAATCACACTGAATTATAGAGCAGAAAAAGTGGCCATGAAAACGTGTTTTTCATTTTGAGTTATCTTAACAAATATAGCCAGGAAACAATAGAAACCAAAATTGAAAATTCCGGTTTTTTTCGAATATCTTCGGAAGTACTCGGAATTTTTTAAAACGCAAAACGGCATTTTATTGAGCATCAAATTGCGCAACTTTGCCTCCATTTAACCGATCCTGTATCTCTTACGGTTTCCGAAATCCCAATGATGAGCGTCGATTCGAGCCACCCTGTACAGGGTGGCGCCTTTTTCTTGACCTTGTAGGGTATAGCAAAAACTAAAAGAGATAGAACAAATCTGATTGCACAATTTCGATTTTAATTTTGACGCAATTTCAGTGGTGAAACCAAACCATGGCTAACTTGATTCGTTTTGAAGATACAGATACAGAATTTTGTCATTTTGCCAGGCACTAGTAACTCGCTTAATATTAGAACAGCGTTTGTTAACCTGTGGTCCCCGAACCTTCTGGGGGTCCGCGAGCATGTGTTAGGGGGTCCGCGGTCTTTGCTTTGGACATTGTACTAAGGCATGATACAACAAATACAAAAGGTAGGATCTTGCGCATGACGTTTATCACGAGACCACCGTCTCTGACGTAGTAATGTGACTAAATTTGTAAACAAAGTTGAAACCACACGGTTGTTTTCGTGTTTTTGGGAGTTTGTTTGCCGTTTTACCTTGCTTTTTGGCAGTTTTGTGACTTTAAAACTATTTAGGGAAAAGATAATGTGTTTTTAAGTACTTTAAATAGTGGTTTATTACGTAAGTTCCGTTTATGCACAAATTAACATCTTAAGCTTGTTAAAATCAAATATTATAGTCTTAGATTAACAGTAATATTACTCTAGAAAGATATTTCTCTATACTCGTCCTCATATTTAAAAAATTACTAAAATTCACAAACATTGCAGGCTTTCTCAAGGCCTAAATTTAAATATTGCGCCAAAAAAGTCACATTGCTACGTCATGCGCAAAGCAAACCAATTTGGAAATCGCTGTTGATCCTACCTTTGTAATCTTTGTATCATGGTACTAAGGGATCCTAAAAATTGTGCTTAATTTTCTAGGGGTCCGGGGACTAAAAAGGTTAAGAAACGCTGTATTAGAACGAAAAAAAGTCTAAATAGAAAAGTTTCAGGGATTTTTATGTAAAATTCAGTGGCGTTCTTATACTTTTCCTTTGAAATTTATTTTAAAGTTATAACACAAAGTTGTTTTTTTTTAATTGAACACCCTTATTTTTATCATCAGTTGAAAGGTCTCCTTAAAACCTATAAGAAATACTGACATTTAAAATATCTATTTTTAATAGTTTCGGAAATATGGCCATCATCAGGATATTTTTTAACGAAACACCCTGTATAGTTAGTATTTTACCGTTGCAATGATATTTTGAGGAGGTTTAACAAAATATCACATTTGATTTATTTTTTGTTTCTTAAGCCGCGTCCACATTAGTAAATAAATGTGTTGTATGTTGAATCCTGAATTCGGCGCAAATATTTGCGACGCAAATTTCACGTTCTACCCACGTTCAATTTTACGTTGTGTGTCATGCGTTCGTGCTCAAAACGTGTGTGATCGTATGCGTTGCATACTATTTTGTTATTCTGGATTTGTTTATATTTTTTTCGCCAAGTATTTTATATTTTGTAAAAGATAAATTTAAATAAAGAGGATGTTCTTCTTCTGATACAAGAATATCAAAAACAAAGACTTTTATGGGATCCAAGCGATAAGTGGCATTTTCATAGAAACAAAAAGAATAATGCTTGGGAAGAAATCGCAAAATGTGTTATACGTATTATTTCGAATGAAAATTCAGTTTTTAATAAAGTTTTCGCCTTACAGATGTTGTTTTTGAAAGATAATAAATTTAAAAAAATAAAAATCCAGTTTTACCACCACATTACCTTTACATAATCTTTTAGAACGTCAATTAAAGCACTGCATACTTCTGGAACTATCAATGATATGCTTTGTTTGTATATTTTAAAAAGATATTGAAGGCTTGTATATGAATCTCCAGTAGCCATAAAACGTAATGTGACAGCTAACCTTTCCTTCACGGATATGGCTTCTCTAAGCTTGGTGTCCTTTTTGATAATTTTTGGTCCAATCTTATTTATTAAAATCTCAAAGTCATTTGTAGACATACGCAAAAAAATTTGAAATGCCCAGTACTTTCATCCAAGGATAGTTGATATAATAACTTTACGCTATCAAATTGTTTTTTATTTTGATACAAATGTTTAATCCAATATCGTCTTTTTTTCTATTTTTCTCCTCCATTTTTTTTTTTGATAAGATTTTGCACGACGATAAAAGTAGCGCATTTTCTTTTTATCATTAACATTGCATCAGACATAGTCACAGAATGGTGGGTTTAGAACAAATTAGAAAGATGGATATCAGTTAACTTCTATAATTTCTAAACAGCAAGTCATAATAACATTTGTCAAAATCATTGCGTTAACGTAAATACGTCCACACTAAAACAATATTGCGGCGCAAATCTCTTTGATGTTGAAAAAAACCGACAACCGACGGATCGCGTGCGTTGAATGTCGCGAAAATTTTTGCGTGTGTTTCTATGCGGCGAACTCGTCCACACTTGCAAAAATTTTAAACGCACATACAAATTTGTGCCGCATGGCGCACACAACGTAAATTTTACTAGTGTGGACGCGGCTTTAGAGTTTTATAAATATGACCATATAAATCCAAAAAAACTGTTAAAGAAAATTTTAAATTTTAAATGTGGTAATTTTTTTTATGATCTTTAAAATGTCTTTTTAATGGTGATAAAATATATAGGGTGTTTTATTTAAAAAATGCCATGGTGTTATCGAACTCCTGACGATTGCTATATTTCCGAAACTATGACAAATGAAATATAATAAATGTGGTATTTTTTACGGCTTTTAAGGCGACCTTTTTAGTGGTGATTAAATATACAGGGTGTTCTATTAAAAAAAACAACATTGTGTTATAACTCTAAAATAAAAACTTATTGAAAAAATATACGTACACCACAGATTTATACGTAAACATTCCTAAAAGTGTTCTATTTACATTTTTTTTCATCTCTATTATCAAGCGAGTTACAAATGCTTAGCAAAATTGAAATAATTTAAAAAAACACTCTGTATCTTCAAAACGAATTAATTTAGCCATGATTGGATCTTAAATAGTTAAAAAATTTTTTAAATATTTTGTTGTTTTTTTGTAATATTATTTAAGAATATGTTTTTTAAATTATTTTTAGGTTGGGTTTTTAAGCAGTACAAGCCTGGAGAAACGTTTGAGAGCAATCGACAAAATGTTGGAACACATGAAAATAAGGATGAAAGCACTTCAACGTGAAGAAACTGTCACATGTCATGACGAAAATATGGATTTTTGCAGTCAATCTCAAAACTGTTAATTTTTTTAAAAATATTTTATAAATTATTTTTTATTATTTAATATATTTATTATGTATAAAAGAATTGTGTTTTTTTGCTTGCGAATCTAGTTTAAAATATTATTTCTTTTTTGTGTCTCTTTATTATTACAGTATCCCCATTTAGCCCACGATGCTAAATGGGGATTTACTCGAGCATCATAGAGACCTATAGAGTTGCAAAACTTAGATAATAGAGACATTTTGCACCCCTTATTTTGCAATTCCGTTGTGGTTAACTTTATTCTGAGACTGCGCAGTAACGCAAACATGATCCGTTTTCGTTATTAACCATACCGGACTCCTTTAATTACGGATGAATACCGAAGAGCTTATCGTTATCGTAATTGTTAAACTGCGTGGTTGCCGAATTGTAGAAATTTTAAGATATTTAAAAGGTTAAAATTTTAATGCCGTATTAATTAAAATATCATTTATACATAGGCTCTAATTAGCGAAAATCTATAGCAGTAATAAAAATCAAATAGTGTTAAGAAATTCAAACGGACTTGCACTTTTAGGGATATTCTAAATCAGTAATTAATTTAGATGTTACAATCTGGCACACTTGCTTTTTATTCTACTACCAAACTTAACCTCACTTTTTGTGTTTTGCTTATACTGTATTGTTTGCATCTACTTTAAAAAACGAAATCAACAGAAGTGTTTGCATATATTTAAATATCAATTTATATCTTATGAAGAATAAAAGTAAATACTGATTTTTCGTTAACTTTAAAATCGGTGAACCACAGGCAAAATTAAGGTTATGTGTCGAAAGCGCAGACGCAATATGGCCATCCAAATCATATATTCAAGTAATTTTTAAACTACCGCCATTTTCTAGTAGGTGAAGATATTGCCTTTTTAATTAAGGATTATAAAAAAATCGTCAGGAGCTTTAAAATAACGTGACAAAAGACCCCCTTCTTAAAATTGTTCCTAAAATTTTAATTTGTTTAATTTATCCAAGGTTAGTTTATATCTATAAGGTTGCGACACATCCTCAACTTTTAGGCGGTTCGAGGTCGGGGACGCAAGGAAGGGCACTCCACGGATGAAAGTTGGCAAGACTGGGTAAAATCAAAGCTGATGATCAATCCAGTGGCGCATAGAATTTGCGCATTTCATTTTGCATTGTTTTAGAAGTGATATTTGTTGAAAGATATAATTTCAAATGTTTTTTATTTAAAGTAAAAGAATTTACAACTTAATAATAATTAAAAACTGTTGTGTAAACGGTTGTTCTACTAATACAATAAACTGTATATCTCCGGCACTGAACAATATGGCCGAAAAATGGGAGATGTGACGTCATAACACGTCAAAGCAATATGGCCGAATGTCGCGACCCTATACAGACCGACTTTGTAATTTATCCGTAAAAAAAAAAAACTTTAAGGTGCTAACTCTTTCCGCGATCTTCGAGTAGTGCTGTTCATGTTTACGTAGAGGTCTACATAGACCTCCCGGGTAGGCGATTGAAGGCATCGTACGAGCGTGGCTGTACCCTTGGGGATCGAGAAAAGATTCACGCTAAATTGGGGCTTCTTTCTTCTGGGGCTAAGCGCTGTGAGTGAAGATTCCTAAAGCCTGAAGTTTTTGCGTTTTGGTGTTGAACACATGGTGTCCTCGTATGGTCGAGGAGGTGCGCACGCCTGCGGAAATACGTCAGGAATGAAAGTGACGGTTATGCGCGATACCAGTAGCAGCCGCTGGCTAGATAGTCGCAATTTATGCATTGCATCGAAGAAAACAATAAGTATTAACAATTAAAAAGTGAAAAGCTCGGGAGCCACTAGGGGCCCAGGCCCGACTTACTGGAGACTCCCACCCAGAATACAACCCCTCTCACAGAGGGACGTACTGGCAATTGGACCTTCGGGGACCTACGTCACAAACAAAGAAACAACAACAACAAACTTTAAGGTGCGATTCTTCAACAAAATAAAAATAATCATATGAGCATACGTCCTAAACATCCTATTTTTAAAATTACAGGGTGTTAAAATTTGAGAAAAATAATTGTTTTTTTATTTAATAAGAGCTTTTGTGCCAGTTTGAATATTTTTGAGAAATTTAGGAGAAGGGCAAATTTCTGAGCCATTTTTATGAAAAAGTTCATATAAACATAAGTCTCTAGGTTTTTCGTTTTCAATATACAGGGTGTTAAACTTTTCAAAAATCCAAAAATTTCTTAAACACTTTTTTACTAAAATTTGTTAGACAAGATACAAACCTTATTTAATTAAGTATTTGTTGTTGTTACCAAAGTCGGTCTATATAGGGTCGCGGCATTCGGCCATATTGCTTTTACGTGTTATCTCGCCACATCTCTCATTTTTCGGCCATGTTGTTCAGTGCCGGAGATATACAGTTTATTGTATTAGTAGAACAACCGTTTACACAACAGTTTTTAATTATTATTAAGTTGTTAATTCTTTTTACTTTAAATAAAAACTTTTGGAATTACATCTTTCAACAAATATCACTTCCAAAACAATGCAAAATGAAATGCGCAAATTCTAGACGCCACTGGATTGATCATTAGCTTTGATTTTACCCAATCTTGTCAACTTTTCTCCGTGGAGTGCCTTTCCTTGCGTCCCCGACCTCGAACCGCCTAAAAGTTGAGGATATGTCGCAACCTTATAAATATAAACTAACCTTGGTTGTTACATAATTGCCAGAGTTTCTTTATGAGAAGGGGTTTAGACATAAGCAAGACCGGGGATAGCTTTTGTCAGGGACGTGAGGGTGTGAGAATTACGATTTCGGTTGGCAGATCTGTTCAAAGTTGGTAGCATTATCAGCTGATGACAGAGTCGTGCCTTGTCGAAGCTTTTTTGGTAAAAACTGTGGAAATTTGCCATTTTCATTTTGGTTGTATATTTTGCAAGCATTTCCAGTTGTTAATGTTTTTAGTTAGTTTAGAGACTTCACATATTATTGGTTCGAAATCGTTCCATTTTAGAGATTTTGATAGTGTTTAGTCGAATAGTTTTCAGTCATTCGTGTTTTTATATACATATGATACTGATGAGTGTCCGCTAATTAATGGTACACAGAAAAACCACAGATTTCTTATGCGAAAATACCCATTTAGGATTTAAACAAACATAAGGACGATACGGGGTGTTAAAGGGATATAAATATTTTTTATTCATGCATTTCGATAATTTCTGATATGTTTTAAACATTTTAATAAAACTCGGTATCCAGGAGTTTTTAGCTATCAGCTATTTATATCTAAGCAGTTGTAATTATAGCTAATACGATGTTATTGAAGGTACATACTTTCGGGTGCACTGAATAACCAAAACGTGAATACCTTAAAACCGGTTGTCAAGACCGATTCTTACTAAGTATACCTTTTTCGTGCAGAAAGCATAGAGAAGCTTACTAGATACAGACACATGATACAGAGTAGTAACGAAAAATTGGGTAGTTTTAGAGAATTTTAAATAGTGTACCCATCGCCCTCTAGTCTACACTGAAAGTGAAAGTTAATATTCTATCTGAAAAGCTAATGTTTAAAAACCCCGAGATACCGTTTTATTAAGATATTTAAAAAGGGGGAACAATTATCGAAATAAATTTACTTTTTCTTTTTACTATGACACCCCCGTAACTTCCTTGTTATAAACTTTTGGATATTAGGTATGTTTGGTTAAATCTTAATATTTTGGCATAAGGAATCTGTGGTTTTTCTGTGTAACATTCATTAGAGGACAACTTGTACACAAAGTTTTTAAAATGGTTTTTGACTTACGGAACCATGGAACATTTTTTGCTCTGCCAGGTACCTCATCGTCCTGTCGTCGCTTTGATAATTTTTAATTTTTAATATTTAAACCACATTTATGTTTTTGTTTTAGGTTATGCCTATTAAAATATTCCAATAAATTTTGTTTACAACATACAGTTCTTTTTGTTTTCTCCTTAATTCTACGCCACTGATCTGCCTAAAATCAAACATGGCCGAAAATGGCCCGACTTGACGTCACAGCCGCGCTAGCCAATATGGCGAATGTCGTGACCTTATCTCATCAATCGACTTTGCATAATTGCTAATTAAAAAAAAATGTCCTAAAGTTTCTTGTATGGTCCAGGAATGCAGTTTAGCGGAAAACTAAGCAAGCTACGTAAAAATAATAAAAACAAAAACGTTGCATTTTTAGGTGTTTCATCCGAAAAAATATTAAAGTTTCAAAAAAGTCAGTGGCGTACATTTATATTAGCTGAGATGCATCCTACACTGCAACTGGTCTCACTAAAATTATTTAAGAACTTAATTAACTTCCTATTTCAACAAATACCTTAGTCAAATTTTAATAAAATCGGATAGGACATATTTAGGATATAATTAAACAGCCGATTTTCTTTTTAAATTTTAACATCCTGTATCTTATAAAGAAAGCATTTTCGGTCCTATGTTTATATAGCGTGTCTACTTAAGTTCGCACCATATGAGAAACTTTTTTATTATTGATTTTACGAAAATAAGTTATTCTTCATAAAAAATTCTGCATAATCTAAAACCCAAAATGCAATCATCAGGTATTAATTATTTGCAGTGGTATAAGAGGTATGTCGAAAAATGTGAATTTTGCTCAAGGAGAAAGTACCTTTATTTTTAACAATATCGATTTTTTTATAAGAAAAAGTAATTTAGAATTAAAATTGTTTAAAAATATGCAATTTTAACTGTTTACTAAAAAATAAATTTTAGTTCTCATCATTGGGAATTTGTTTTTATTATTGATTTTATGAAAAAAGTTATTCCTTATAAACATTTCTGCATGGCCTAAAACCTAAAATGCAATTATCAAATATTAATTTTTTGCATTGGTATACGAGGTACGTCAAAAAATGTGATATTGCTTAAGAAATAAGTACTTTTATATTAACAATATCGATTTTTTATAAGAAAAAGATGTTTCCATATAACATTTTTTGTCGGCAAGACATTGGCAAAAAGGTATCGAAAGACATCAAAATGGGCAACTGGCCGTTATTGGGCCACGTGTTGCAAAATGTGATGGCATCCATTATTAATAAGTTATGCTGAAAAAATGCATTTGGGATGATGGCATCCATAATTAAAATGGTTTTGGCAAAAATATTCCTGTTAGATAATGGCATTACATTATTTTTTTCCTAATGACAATAAAATGCATTTTACCGTCAGGGAACTAAAATGTGCATAAATAATGCACATGCATAATGTATGTTTATGTACAGGGTGTCCCATATAAAATAAAATACTATAATTTTGGAAAAACCATAAGAGATACAATAAAAATACTAAAAAAAAAAATTCACTAAACAAATTCTGCATTTAACTTTTTCTTGTATCTCTTAGGGTTTCTCCAAAATTATAGTATTTAATTTTATATGGGACACCCTGTACATAAACACACATTATGGATGTGCATTGTTTATGCACATTTTAGTTCCCTGGACGGTAAAAAATGCATTTTATTGTCATTAAAAAAAAAATGTAATGCCATAAAGCATATTTTTGCTAAAACCTTTTTAATGATGGATGCCATCATCCTAAATGCATTTTTTAGCATAACTTATTAATGATGGATGCCATCATCCTAAACGCATTTTTTCATCATAACTTATTAATGATGGACGCCATCACATTTTCTGCAACACGTGGCTCAATAACGGCCAATTGCCCATTTTGATGTCTTTTGATACCTTTTTACCAATGCCTTGCCGGCAAAAATGTTATATGGGCTTAGAATAAAAAATCACTTCTAAATATGAAAACCTAATTATTTACATTTTTAACATTAATAACATTTTTTGACATACGTCGTATACCACTACAAAAAATTAATATCTGATAGTTGAATTTTAGGTTTTAGACCATGCAAAACTTTTAATAAAGAATACATTTTTTCGTGAAATCAATAATAAAAAAGTTTCCCATCCATATGGTGCGAACTTAGGTAGACACGCTGTATGAACTTTCTTCCCTAAAATTGGCTCAGGGAAACGCCCTTAAATTTTCTTACCGTAATTAGCAAACACCCTGTATGTATCTAAAATACTTATATCATAAGTATATTGTTTTTGATTTAAATAGTTTGGTAATTAAGATATATGTGCTTCATTAGTAGATTGAGCATGTATAACTCAAAACATAACAACCTTATATTATTCTAAATTTTTAAGTGTTTACGAGGTACTTAAGATAATAATAAATGTTATTATCAATATACTTAATTTTATGATTTGCATAAAGTGTTCTAAGTTGGCTGAATCCAGAACAAGAAATATGCTGTCAAAATTAGGGCTCTTTCTAACACTTATTTTAAGGTATGTGAAAATGTTTTTACATTTAAAACTATTCAATATTTAGAATAATAATAAATATTATAAAATATTTTGTTTGAAATTTGGGTTATAGTATATTACATTACAAGTGTGGAAAATGACTAATTTCACACGAGTGGGAATATTGTAGCACGAGGCGTTAGCCGAGTGCGACAAACCCACGAATGTAAGAAAGTCATTTTCACACGAGTACTGTACACTATTTTTCCTACGACCACAATTTATTCACCAAAAAAAAAAATTAAAGTTTGTCTGTTCAGAAAAATATAAAACAATTGAGAACTTTGCAACACTAGGGTGATAACTTTGCAACACTAGTGTGATATATACTTTTTCTCACTGCTATATTATACTGTTTTGACAATATTTTTACATCGAAAATCACCTACCTAGAAGCATTATATAACTTTTATCATTTTGGAATTTAAAAAGGCCCTCACTTAATAAAAATTGTATGGTTTTGTTAGGTAATAACGCTAATAGTTTAATACGGTTTTCTGCTATTATAAAGGTTTTTAAAAATTATCGATTCTTACATATTTTAGACACTCTTCTGAATAAAACGTAAGTGGTGCATATCCAAAATATTCCGTTTTTTAAAAAATATCAGTAAATAAACTTACGGGACCGGGGAGTGAAAAGGGGTGCTGGGTGGGGTAAAATTGGTAAAACGAGTTAATGAAACTGAACATCACATGTAAAATTAAGTAAAAATAACAGTTTTTTCCTCATATTTTTAAGAAAAAATATAAAAAATATGAAAATTGTAAATGCATAACCTAAAGTCCTTAAAGTAAGGAAAAAACGACTACCAAACGTCAGTTACCATGCAAAATATGGAAAGCATTTGGCAACGTCGGAAGGGTCTGATTCTATTTATGAATGGATAAAAGAAAGTGGATTCATAAAGTGTACCTGCCTTAGGTTTAATTAGGGATTAAAAAAAAGATTTAACTAGTTGTTTGAGTACACGAAGAAAGAGAGGAAGGAATTTGATCTATAGGCTTTTTTTCTCTGGCGTTTTAGGTCGAACGGTCAAGCGGCAAGGCTGCCTCTATAAAGTACGTGCTCAAAGGTAGAAGGAAATTTTAAATTTGATCTACTTACCTGACAACACTGTGCCAGTCAGTGAAAGTTGTTTTTGTGGTTATGTCTATTTTTGTTTATGTTTTTATTTTTTCGTAAATTTTAATAAATATAAAATAAGATGATTTTCGCTAATTTGGGTTCTACCGTTTAAGGTAAATAAAAAGTTTTTTTACTGTCACTACAATAAATATGTCACTTGCAAAACCAATAGCAGTTTTTAGAATGACATCATAATATGTATCACACCAGTGTTGTAAAGTACTTTGCAACACTAGTGCTGTAAAGTACTTTGCAACACTAGTGTGATATAACGCATTTTCTATGCATGAAATCAGTGTGCTATTTGCTATTTTCACAAGTGGTCGTAGGAAAAGGTACATACTAAGACTGCTTTTAATATATATTTCTTTTTTTTAATAATGTTCCAAAATAAATGGAGTTTTTATTACGTAAGACATGATTGGTATGTATGTTTTTGAAATTCGTTTCTATAAGGAATGTGTACCATTTGATATCCATTTGAATTTGGACAAAGCAGGTATTTGAAAAGCAAATTATGAAAGTTTTTAGGTCAATTTATTATAAAAATTTAAAATAATTATTTTAAAAACTCCAAAATCAGTCTCATGAAACTTTTGGATACCCCTGTAACAGTGGCGACGTCAGGTTTTTCTTTTATGTTGGGCGATTCCCGGCAGAACAATTTGGAGGGTGGGCTGCAAAATATGCAAGTAGAATATGTCATATAAACAGATCTATTTTTTTTATACATGATTTTAAAAAGAACACTGCCAAACTTAAAGGTGGGATTTCTTTTTTCTCTTTCTTTGCTTCTTACTTAGTTACCGGGTTAGGCAAACGGTTGGCGAGAACAATTTAGGTTGGGCGCTCGTCCAACCGCGCCCACCCTAGCGCCGCCACTGCCCTAATAAATAATAAATTAAATATATATTATCCTGAAATAAATAATTTTATTTTATTTGCTATTCTAAATGATTTTTTGCTTAAAAATGAATAATAAAGGTAGTTTACTTTTAAAGAAAAATCACGTTTTTTATTTTGTTGCAACTCCTGTTTACAAAATCAACATTTTTTTCTTTTTTTTTTTCACAAGTAAAAATTTTTATAAGAAATAACTTTTTTTTTCGAAAAATTAATTTTTTGGTCCATTTGTCCTCTTGTCCCCATCCGTGGACAGTGTGTATATTAAATTGAAAAAAATCGTCTCATCCTGTACACTTCCAAATAAATAATATAAAAATATATCTAAATTTTAATAACAAAACAAACTTTACATAAAAGGCGCGTACGCGATACGCGTTTGCATGTGAAAGCAGGGACGTACCTACCGCCGTATCAATGATACGGGGTCCCAGTAGTCAGTGGGATACCTTGGCCGACCCCCACTCCTCCACCTTGGCTCCTCCCCTTCGACTCCGCGCACCGCCCACTTGGCGGATCCCTAACCAATGGGATGGCTCGCACGGTTCCGCCCACTTGGCTCCTCCGTAACCAATAGAATATGTGGTTTTTATCAATCAATAGGATTTAAACATGGCGGATGTGCAGAGGAACGCCCCACGTCTGCTCGACCAATAGCATTCGACCAATAGAACAGAGTATTGACCAATAGAATCGTTGACCAATAGAATATGTGGTTTAGGACATAACCAATAGGATTTAAACATGGCGGACGTTCAGCATCACCTTATATGGACATATTTGCAAAAGAAAATGAAGCCGAATGGCAGGTCAATATAAGATAAAAATAACCTAAATTTAGCATGTTTTAACATAGCCGTTGTTATGATTTACATAACCTCAAACTTTTTATGAGTGGGATATTCTAAAAATATTGACAAAATGGTGAAGGTAAAAATAATTATAATCAAGAAAAATACAGTCGGTAAAAATACAATTAACGACTTACAACTATTTAAAAATAATAAAATAGGAATTTTTGTATATTTCCTAAAATTAACCCCTAAAATAAGACTTAAGAGTATTTTTAACAAATATTTTATAAAAGGGTATCATGAAAGATCGTTATCAGCCGGGGTACCGAAGGTACTTTTTCCGCTATTTGCCCAAACTTAACAATAATGGTTTAGCCAGAAAATGAGTTTTAGGGTCTGCGCATGTTGCCAATGTGGCTTAAACAGTTTTTAACGTCTATTTCGGCTTCTAGTAGACCGATTTTAGTCATTCTTTTTTTAAACAATTTATTTTTAATAAGCCTATAAATATTAGTACTAAAATTAACGTGTGTAAGGAAAAAAGTTACAGAAATTTAAACATTTTTCCAATGTTCTGGTTAGTTACAAAATGGGGATCTTCTTTTTGGACCCCTTAAGTCATTCTGATACGGGGCCCCTCCAAGGCACGCTAAGTCACTGTGTGAAAGGTTACAATACTTTCAATGGAAACCTATTGTCAGACGTAGAGCGTACTGACGTAAGGCGACTACGGCTCATGTGTAACGGGACTTAAATGTGACGCCCATTAGATTAAAGGTGTCCATGCTCTACAGAACTAGAAGCTCATAAATAGATGATTTTTGCGACAAGGAATTTGATTGTGTTTAGATGTATTAATCCGCGTCCAGACTTGCAACAATTCCCCGTGCCGTTCCACGTCACATACCCCGCCACATAGCGCGGACGTGGACGTGGACGGAATTCACGTCGTTTTAAGGGATTGCCGAATAATTCGCCGGTGATTCAGAGAGAGGTGCAGGTTTTTGGCGTCAAAGGAGCCGCAAAACAGGTTGGTCAGTTTGGACAGATGTTTGGCAAATTGTTGCAAGCCTGGACGTGGCTTTAAATTGAACAAAATGTTCAGCGCCCCAATCCACTTTTAAATTAAAGTCCTGTGAAAGGGATATCTGCGTTTGCTTTCCAACTCAGTCTTAAAAATGCGTTTGAAAAACCGAAAACTGAAGCAAAGGGTACTAAAATCAGCAATACTTTGGATGGAATTGGTTGTAAAAGATAGAAGGTTGTCGATTTAACTTTTTATAACATATTTCTTGTTTTTAGTGCTACCTGTGACGACTTCGTCTACAACAACCGCTCCTTTCCACCCGGTTTCAAGTTTGGGGCAGCTACAGCTTCTTACCAAATTGAAGGAGGCTGGAACGAAGATGGAAAAGGGGAAAATCTTTGGGACTGGTAAGCTATTTTTGGATAGACTAGATAGATGAAAGATTAACTTTAATTGGATTTTTAACCATAAACTTTTTAATTGGGAAGTCAGCTGAAACTGACGGGTCCGTATTCTCCAGTTGCGAGAAGTGAACTTTCGCCACACGATGGGAATGTTCACATCAATTGTTTCTCTTAATTGTTAAATTCCGAATTCTTAAATACTTTAAACAATGTAAACATTCAAAAAACTTCACTACGCGCAGGTTTCTCCTGAGGTTAGAGTGTTTCTTCTACTGCCCGCAACCAAGAGAAGCACTTTCTCTTACTTTCTGAACGAAGTAAATTAATCGCACTACTTTTAATAACACAGTCGAATCGATTTTTTAAAGAAAACCGCACCCAAAGTTCCACTGATGTGATCATTCTCACGACTCGAGAATAGGGGTCCAGAGGAGAATTTTCAAGCTGCGTTCAGGGTAACTTTCCAGTGACGAAAAATTTTGTGCGTCACGCTCCAGGGCTCGAAGCTATTGAACTGCTCTAAAAGTTAGTCACTGGAACGCATCCTTAGACAAGGAAAGAGAGATACTTTCAGAAATTTTAAAATTTCGTTGTTTTTAACCTTTCTTGGCTTTATAATAATAATCTCTTTTAATATCCAATTCAATTTTAAATAATCCATCCTTAACCATAAAAAAACATGTTTGAAGAACAAAAACCAAAAGAGGGGTTGGTGCATGAGGGGCAAGGGGAAAGAAAAACGGAGTAGCTCAGGTGCATAACACTTTCCGTCACTGGAACGCCAAAAAGTAGAACGAAATGCTCCTGAGCTACTCGGGAGCGCTCTGTTCGCGTCACTGGAAAGCCACTCAGACGTGTGTAAAGCTGTTTTTATGGTTTGAAAGATTTCTTGCATGAAAGTATTCTTCCTGCAATTCTTCATCTACACACGCGCAATTTGCAGCAATTTTTTATAAACAGAAAAATGTGCGTGTGCAAATTAAACAGTTGCAGCAAGAAAAAATGCATGCAAGAAAACTATTAAATTGTAAAAATAGCCTAATGGAATGTGCAACGCAACATGCAATAAAGGGTCTTGATATCGTAAATTCTCTTGTAAATAGGCTTACCCGCATTTGAAACGAACTTATAGACCAACAAGGTTCTGGTGCAAGATCTTTTTTATTTTACTATATTACTTGGGAAAAAAACGAAAAACTCCACATTTAACTTTGTTTTCCATTGTTTCTTGCAACAAGACTCAAACACGTCCAAAACGGATACTGCGAACTCACATCGAACGCCTTTGTGTTCGCACCGACACCTGTATAGATCGCGACGAACGTTCCAGCGCGCATTAGGCGAAACCGTCTGCGCTATACACTTGCCTTGAATTTTAGGTATACACATACTTATCCAGAAAGGATCGAAAATGGATTTAATGGAGATATTGCATGCGATTCATATCACAAATGGAGAGAAGACATCCAGCTTTTAAAGGATTTGGGGGTGAATCATTACAGGTTTTCCATTTCTTGGACTAGAATTTTACCTAATGGAACAATCAACAATATTAATCAAAAAGGAATTGATTACTACATAAACATTTTGGAAGTAAGTGTTTTTTGATCTAAAAAAATACATTTGGTAAGAAAAGGTTAATTATAATAAATATTACAAGTTTTTTTTCTTTATATGATGTATGTACGGTTTTGACAAATTAAATACTTACTATATTTTCGGAAAAAAAACTATTTTCGGGTTATTTTACTATACGTATTACCACAAAATAACTACCTAGCTACCCATATAACATTTTTTGCCGGCCATGTACATTTTAATTTACTGGCATTGCCAACACTCTTTAATGGCAAGGCATTGGCAAAAAGGTATAAAAAGACACGAAAGTGGGCAATTGACCGTTATTGGGCCACGTGTTGTAAATAATGTGATGGCATCCATCATTAATAAGTCATGATAAAAAAATGCGTTTAGGATGATGGCATCCATCATTAATAAGTTATGATGAAAAAATGCGTTTAGGATAATGGCATTTATTATTAAATAAGTATTGCAAGTTTAATAAGTTGAATGTCCCAAAAGTTAAATAGCATATTTAGAATTTTGTAAAAAAAAAAATTTAAAAAAAACGCAGGAAAACTTTGTCATTAAAAAATTACATAATATAAATTTTTATACAGTAACAATAAACCATAAAAAATTAAAGGTATGTATTAAAATTTAAAAAAAAGATGGTAAATCATAAGAAAACACTTTAAAATAGTAAGTATTAAAGGGACACTTACACTGAATTTTCAGATCCAAAACATAGGGAGAAATATTTTAAAGGAGTGGTCAAGAAAAACTATTAAATATATATAATATTTTTTATTAACACGTCTTTAAAACTTTTAATATGGCAACTCCCTGATTTCATATAATTTTTTTAAGTAAGTACAAACTTAAAAGGTTATGAACAAAATGTTTACAGCTCCTAACAGTCTACTTGAATAACTCGCCTTTTCGACTAGCCATCACTAATTAATCACACAACACACACTCATTAGGTAATGAATACACTTAATTATGTCTATTAAAAAACTCTTTTCTTTAAAAAGAAACTAAAAAGCTAGAAAACCACGTAGAAAACAATTACACAAAGCGGTAAAACAAAAGCATTTTTTCTTCATCTGTCAAAATCGTCAAATCTTGTATTTCGGCTAAGCGGGAAATTTGAATTTGTTACCTTACCTCAACGTAGCTAATTTTACCATCATTTTATTTTTATTTTCTCAAAAATAGATAATAAACATTTTGTTTGACCTAATTTTTATTTGCATGATTTGTAACAATAAAATGTTATGAAAAGGCCATTTCCTTTAAATTATGTAAATAAACATAAAATAATGTTGTTTAGCTGCCATTATAAATAAAACAGATCAAAAAATTACTCTAATGTTAGATTAATACCAATGTTAATAATATGGTTTGAAAAGTATGAATATGCATTGAAGGTTTGCCTTTAAAAATCCAATATTTATTTGCCTGCAACAAAAAGGCATGCTTTATTTAATCAGGATTGGTATGCCGCCATTTTTCTATGCTTGCCGGCAATTGGCCTGTAGGTAAAATTTATTGGCAATTGAGTGTATATTTTGGGTTGACTTTTTAATGCGTATTAGATGTTGGCATAATATTGCCACCAATTGCCAATGCTTTACCATCAATGCCAATATGAAAAATGTATATTGCCGGCAAATAGTGTTTGCTGGGTAGTATCTTCTTTGGTATTACATATACAATACGTATTTAGTGAATAGTAAAATGGATCCATATTAATCCCCAAAGCCGCTGATATTTTCTGTAAGTCTTGTTTCTCCAAAAGTCGATTTATTTTTTTAGGAACTTCGTGCCAACAACATCGAACCTATGGTGACGCTTTACCACTGGGACCTGCCACTACCCCTTCACGAAATTGGAGGTTGGCTCAATCCCCTTCTGGCTGACTATTTTGCAGATTATGCCAGGCTCTGTTTTAGAGTTTTTGGAAAATATGTTAAAAACTGGATGACGATAAATGAACCACAAACAACTTGTGTTCAGGTAGGTAGTTAGTAGGATGTACCCAAAGTCGGTCTATATAAGGTCAAGACATTCGGCCATATTGCTTTGACGTGTTATGACGTGTGTGTGCCATGTTGTTCAGTGCCGGAGATATACAGTTTATTGTATTAGTAGAACAACCGTTGTAAATTCTTTTACTTTAAATAAGAAATATTTGGAGTTACATCTTTCAACAAATATCACTTCCAAAACAATGCAAAATGAAAGGCGCAAATTCTAGACGCCACTGGATTGGTCATCAGCTTTGATTTTACCCAGTCTTGCCAACTTTTCTCCGTGGAGTGCCCTTCCTTGCGTCCCCGACCTCGAACCGCCTAAAAGTTGAGGATATGTCGCAACCTTATAAATATAAACTAACCTTGGATGTACCTATCTAAAGAAAATTAAAAATCATTCTTTAAATTTGGATGGCCATATTTCCAAAACTAATATCCAATGATAGATATAACACATATTTTCTAAAAACTTTTCTTTTTGCTGGTGATACAATACACAAAGTCTTCAATAATAATACTTTCTTGGGCTTCCATTGTCTTTTATTTGTAACTGATACACGACGTTTCGGATGGTGTCTATCTATAACCGTTTTCAAGTGATAAGTAACCCATATAACATTTTTAGCCGGCGTTGTAGATTTAATTTACTGGTATTGCCAAGACTCTTTAATGGCAAGGCATTGGCAAAAAGGTATCAAAAAGACGCGAAAGTGGGCAATTGGCCGTTATTAGGCCACGTGTTGCAGATAATGTGATGGCATCCGTCATTAATAAGTTATGATAAAAAAATACATTTAGGATGATGGCATCCATCATTAATAAGTTATTGGCAAAAAGTTAACAAAAAGACACGAAAGTGGGCAAATGCAGATACTCCCAAGCAGCAAGCTGACGTCTCATTGACGAAAATTGTCGCATATACTTTTTTAAAAGCTAAAATGATGCGATATTTTATTTGAAAATTAAAATAGGAAAAAACTCCTTACTGCATGCAATTTCCTTGCAATGCAAAGTAGCATCTCTCGGAACACTGTCCAACTTGGAGATGCAGATTTTACACTGGCCGAAGATATTTCTTTCAAAGCTAAGTGAGATCACTTACCGCAGACCGCTCTCGAATTATTTTTGTCTAATGGGTACGGTTTAGGCGATAAAAAGTGAAGATATTGCAGAAACGTAGTAGTTTATTGTCCATTACGCCAAAAAATTATTAAATATTTATAATATTTTTTATTAACACGTCTTTAAAACTTTTAATAAGGTTTTAAACAAAATGTTTACAGCTCCTAACAGTCTACTTGAATATCTTGCCTTCTCGACTAGCCATCACCAATTAATCACACAACACACACTTATTAGGTAATTAATACACTTAATTATGTCTATTAAAAAACTCTTTTCTTTAAAAAAGAAACTAAAAAGCTAGAAAACCACGTAGAAAACAAATGCACAAAGCGGTCACCTTCGGTCAGAAATTAACGTAGCTAATTTTACCATTATTTTATTTTTATTCGCTCCAAAATACATAATAAACATTTTGTTTGACCTAATTTTTATTTGCATGATTTTTAACAATAAAATGTTATGAAAAGTCCAATTCCTTTAAATTAGGTACAAAAACATAAAATAATGTTGTTTAGCTGCCATTATAAATAAAATAGATCAAAAAAATTGCTCTAATGTTAGTTAAATACCAATGTTAATAATATGAATAATATGGGTTGAAGGTTTGCCTTCAAAAATCGAATTATTATTTGCCCGCAACAAAAAGGCATGCTTTATTTAATCAGGATTGGTATGCCGCTATTTGTGTATGCTTGCCGGCAATTCGCCTGCATGTAAAATTTATTGGCAATTAAGTTTTATTTCGGGTTGACTTTTTAATGCGTATAAGATGTTGGCATAATATTGCCACCAATTGCCAATGCTTTACCATCAATGCCAATATAAAAAATGTACATTTCCGGCAAATAGTGTTTGCTGGGTAAAACTACTTCTACGAAACTACGACTTATATATTAATATATTATTCGTTTTTCACCGAAGCTTGACCGATTTTCACCGTTAAGCAACGGCTGTGGCATATTTGGTATGCAGGGTCGTGTTTATGGGGGCGGGCAGGGGGCCGTCCAACCCCCAATTATTTTAGTTACTTGGGTAAATGTAAGTCCTGCTAAAAGATTAGTCCCAAAATATTTTAGCAAAAAATAAATATATACCTTATTTGTTGTACCATAATCATTACTAATTGAATTATTATTAATTAATTATTATTATTAACAACAAAACCCATCATATTATTTTTTATTCTGACAAAAGTGACAAAGTGGCAACATTGACTAGGAAGGTTAACTATTGTGGTAAATTTCGCAACCTGCAACTGCGGCGCGCCGTTTATTGTTTTGTCTAAAATAGCTTCTTTATATCAATCTTTTTTATCATCTTATCGGGTATCGTTACAGAATGCAAGATCAGCCCTAGTTACTGTTACTTATAACGTGCTTGTAAAGAATTATTATACAGGGTCATCCAAATTAAGTGCCCGTTATTGGTAACTTCGTTATTATTTGAAATACGAAATAGTTTAAATTAGCAAACTAGTAGCATTTTTCACGCTCTTTAAGACTGAAGATTAGAAAAAAACAATTGACAATCGGGTTTCTGAGTTATACAGCAAAATTTTTTCAGGGTGTTCCATTTTTTTAAATGGAACACCCTGTATATTTTATCACCATTAGAAAGATCTTTTAAAATTCTTGAAAAAAGTCCACATGTGATATATCCAATTTTTCATGGTTTCGGAAACATAGCCATCCTCAGAAATTTTATAGTACACTGTCATTTTTAAATGAAATACCCTGTATATTACATTACCAATAAATAGATATTTAAAAGAGCTTTAAGAAAATACCACATTTTCTATGTCTATCTCTTATAGTTTTGAAAATATGGCCATTCAAATCTAAAAATTACGTTCAATTTTCATTATATCACAGCATTTAGGCTATAAGCAAAAAGTTTTAGTGTCAGAAATAAAACGGGGAAAATATCTACCATCTTTCAGATTTAAATGGCTATATTTCCATAATTGATGATACGATATACAGAGTGTTTTACATAAAAATCCAGTTTACTATTAAACTCCTGAGGATGGCCATATTTTCGAAACTATGAAAAATTACATACCGACTTTTTTTTAAAGGTTTTCAAAGAACTTTCTAATGGTGATAAAATATACAGGGTGTTCCATTTTAAAAGGGGTATTTCGCTGTATAACTCAGCAACCCTATTGTCAATTGTTTTTTCTAATCTTTAGTCTTAAAGATCATGAAAAAGATACTAGTTTGCTAATTTAAACTGTTTCATATTTTGAGTAATAACGAAAACTTTAAATTTCCTCTATTTTCAATGTACTTCTTTGTGAATAATTTTTGTCTCCGACCACTCTATGTGGTGATGTTTTGACCACAGTATTGACCAAGCATGTTTGACCACACCCGATCACGACGTTTCACCTCGTTCCGTATGTTTTAGATTCTCTTATTTTAATGTCTAGTGGTCTTTTTGTTTCCCCAATCTAATTTTACCTTTACAGGAAATCTGGTGGATACATACAGTTATTATTTGATGTGTTGTCCGATCTTGTCTTTGTCAGAATGCTTTTCAAAGTGGTGTGGGATTTGGGATTTAAATGCCGTTTTGATGTCGTTGTTGTTGGCAATTCTGCGGATCTTTTCTGAAGCGTAGATGGGAGGTTGGGTTCTGAAGTTTCTTTAACATACGGAATAGTCATGAATGTTTGGTCCTGTTAAGTCTTGTTTATGTCGGTGGTTTTTATCTTGTTTTTAAGACGAGACCGGACAACAACACATCAAAGAACAACTGTATCTACTAGATTCCCTGTGAATGTGATGAAGTATACGTTGGGATAACAAAAGACCAACATTTCAACATTAGAATGAGAGAACATAAAAACACAACCACACACCGAATATGTGGCAGCCGTTGCTAAACCATGAAAAATCTGTCAAGCTTCGGTGCACAACGGATAGTATATAAGTCATATAGTTTTATAGAAATAGTTTTAGTTATCACTTGAATACGGTTGGAGATAGACACCATCCGAAACGTCGTGTTTCAGTTAAAAATAAAGACAATGGAAGTTCAAGAAAGCAGTATTATTGAAAACATAAAATTGTCTACCACCAAAAGTTAGGTGCGTAAATGAGTATCAATATTCACTTTCTAATTATCAAAAAACGCCTTATTTAATCACTTTTGGCTTGCCAAATTCAATAGCAGGTGGTACAGTTCGCCCCGGGCCCCCAGTTAGAAGAGGCCCCCAAAAAGGGTGTATGTATAGAAAAGAAGGATTCATTTTTTTTTCTTCGACTAAGAAAAAAGTCAAAAAAGGGGAACCCTGACCACACAAACTATATAATATATTGGAAAGGGCCCCGTTTGGAAGTAAGGACTATTTTTTTGGCTCTCAAATTTTTTTTAACAAAGAAACATTAATTTACTAAGATAGTATGGACCCCGATACCTCTAGCTACGCCACTGGCCATATTGTCAAATGAGAGTCACACGCAAGCGTCAATAAGCGTTCATTCATGTTTAGTTTACGATATGAGTAAAAACTCGCGGGCGGCGTTGCCGGGCTTGATAAATAACCACACATTTTAGGAATTTAGCCTTGAAAAAATAATAATAACTAGTAATTTTTAAACATATTTAGCTTATTATCATATCTAAAAATAATAGAAATATAGTAATTGTTTATTTAAAAAGTTTTAATACGAAATCCTTTAATATAAGCTTGTCCAATAATTACTTGTGGTTAGTAAGTTTAGAGTGGATAAATTAAATTTGGCAAACCGCATTTTAGCGCTTTTACTGTGATGTATTTTGTTTTTTTTTATCTTTTTGACATCCCACAAAGGCATTTGCCTAAATACCAGAGTACCGTGGGTGTCGGGTTATTAGATGTTTAACCCATCGTTCCCTCTGTTCCGTCAACGTTGTCCAAGCACTGAAACATGCAGTTATGCATTTCACAGCACCTTTTAGACAACGCGGTAGTGCCACCACGGTCGTTATTTTTAAATAACTACTACCTACTACTACTACTACTACTACTACCTTGATGACAACAGCTCAATCGTAAATAAACTTGGTCTATTTGTCGTTGGAAACTAGGAAATTTACTTAATAAACCATATTTTTTATTTATTTTGTACAATAAAAAGTAAAGTTGAGGGTTGTGTAAACTTGTAAGTTGACACCTGGTACAATTATCTTATTTCCCATTTTTGATACAGGGATATGGTACTGGAGGGAAAGCTCCCGGTTATACACATTCTGGAGATGGAGTCTATCAGTGCGCATATACCAATGTTTTGGCACATGCTAAAGCTTACCATATTTACGACCAGGAGTTTAGAGCCGAACAACAAGGTAAATTTTCTTTATACAGTGTCTGCGAAATTAAACTTGCACACTTTTTAACTAATAATAACTTTTTATTTGTTGCGCCCATCTTTTTCAAATTTGAGGGGCTAATAGGTAGATATGTTTTCTCTAGGTTTGCCAATTTTGGTTATACTCTATTTCGTTGCAAGTGATAGCAATAAAAATGTCTCGGGACGGTTAGAAGGTTGTAAACCACAGGCGCACCAGTCTCTGTGCAAAGAACAGGTAGAAATACACCGAATTGCGTCAAATAAGGATTATAAATTTTATATATATTTTAGTATCTTTCCGTATGTGCAACTGAGTGGTTATAAATTGTTAGAGTATTGTTCAAAGTATTACAGTATTGTAAAAATAGCGCAGAAACGCGCATGTTTCGGACATTTAACTGTAAACGAAAAGCAGATTGTTAAAAACGTATTCGAATATATTAGAAATAATCAAAGCTCTAATTTAGGTGTGGACGATTGTGTTCAAAAATATGCGTTGATGACTGGGGTGGGAAAAGCGACAATTTACAGAATTTTGAAACAAGAAAAAGAGGGAGGTATAATTCCACCAAAAAAGCGACCGGGCAAAACAGAACTTTATATAACAGACGACACAAAACAAACAATTCGACGAATTGTACATAGTTCTTTTACCGAAAAAAATCCCTACTTTAGATGTCATGTTTCAAGCTGCAAAAAATCATCCACACGTGCCGGAAATAGGTAGAGTTAAACTTTGGAAAATCTTAAAAGGTCTAAATTTTCAGTGGAAAAAATTCCAAAGAAAATCTTTATTAATAGAGAATGGAGAAATTGTCCATTGGAGGAGAGATTATTTGAGAAAAATAAAAAAAGCTCGTACTGAAGGAAAGACAATATATTATCTAGATGAGACTTGGATAAATGAAGGACATACCGTTAAAAAATATTTGGCAAAATGGGAATATAACAACTGCTCGCCAGGCTTTTAATGAAGGACTTTCTACGGGTTTAAAACCTCCATCTGGAAAGGGGCGTAGACTAATTATTACTCATATTGGAAACGAGAATGGTTTTGTGGATGGAGGACTTTTAATGTTTGAGTCCAAAAAACAGGAGATTATCACGAAGATATGAATGCTGATGTATTTGAAGAATGGTTTTCGCGGATGATCGACTTAATACCAGAGAGTTCGATTATTGTAATGGATAATGCAAGTTACCACTCCAAAAAAGTAAATCGTGTTCCAAATTTAAGCTGGCGTAAAAAAGACATTCAATCCTGGTTGATGCAGCAAAATATTGAACATCCTACAGATAGTGTTAAACTAGAGTTGTTGCAGCTAGTAAAAAGTGAAGTCGCCACAAATAAAGCTAAGTACACTCGTTTTGTAATTGTTGAAATAGCTAAGAAACAAAATATAACTGTATATCGGCTGCCACCTTATCACTGCGAACTAAACCCGATAGAACTTATATGGGCAAAAGTGAAAGGTGAAGTAGCCAGAAATAATACTACGTTTAAACTAGTAGATGTAAAAAACTATTTCAAATTGCCATATCTAATGCTTCCCCAGAAAACTGGAAAAAATGTGTCGAACATGTATTAGAAGTAGAAAATAAAATGTGGTCTTTGGATATAAGAGTAAATACAACTGTTGAACCTCTAATTATACAAGTAGACTCATATGACTCAAGTAGTGATAGTATGTCAGATATGGAAGAATGTGAATAACTAGATGTAGATTATGTAGCTTATTTAATTAGGTATAGATTATATTTTAAATAATTATTTTTTGACTATGCATTTTTAATGTGTATTATTTTCTTAATAAAATAGTTATTATTAACTATAATTATACCAAATGTACAATATTGATATACTATAAATTTTAAAATATTTTTTTACACATATAAAAGAAACATGATTTTCATTTTACCTAAACTGTTTAAGAAGGGTAAGTTCCGAAAATTAAACTCAAGCGCACCGCCACTGTCAAGGTTTTTATCACATTATTGGCACGTAAGTACGGGTAAACATCTGTTATTCCTTTGTATTTGACCCAAAAGGTTGACGAATATTAGAGTGGAGTCTGCCGGCCTAAAATTTTGATGCCTTATCAGTACATTACAGGTAGAATTGAAGAAAAATATTGATACTCGGACTAACACAGAAAGCTAATTGCCATAAAATTAAATGATTTATTACTATCGCTTGCAACGAAACAAAGTATAAGTAAATTTAAACAGGACTGGACTTACGGGACTTCTACCAAAATGATGCATTAAACTTCGTTGCAATAAAATTTAATTTTATTTTATTAGGCTAATACGTTTATTTTTAAATAATTTACTGTTAAGTCTGGTTAGCATCCAACTCAGTAACTATGGTAACCTCAAATTTTTTATTTTCAAGAGGCACTAAAAAAAAGTGATTTTTTAAAATTGAGAGAAATGCATACTTTATGGGGAGCATTATTTATCAAAAATAATTTTAATTCCTAAATCCTTAAATTGTTAACAGATTCGCTTTTACTAAATTATTTCTCATAGTTTGTCTACAAGAAAAAGGTATTAACTTAATTTTAGCTAAATCAGATTTCTTTTGCAACGAAGTTAAATACAGTATTTTGGAAAAAGTCCCATAAGTCCAGTCCTGCCTAAATGTATTTAACCAAAATTGGCAAACCTAGAGAAAACATATCTACCCATTAGCCCTGCAAAATTAAAAAAGATAGGCGCCACAGATAAAAAGTTATTATAAGTTAAAAAGTGTGCAAGTTTAATTTGGCCCACCCTGTATGTAGGGGAAGCAGGGGAATGCCGTTCACTTAAGGAAAAACCTTAAAACATTTTAATATTTGAATTCATATTTTAAAATTATGATAAAAAACAATGGGTTACCCATTTCTTAATATATATTTAAACACAAAGGGTATAAAACTCTTAGCAATACCTTTTATAAAAATATATAAAGAAATACGGGTTTAAGCGGTATTGCCCCTGACCATGGGTAATGCCGCTCAGGCAGAGGGGTAATGACGCTCAAATCTGTATGTATAAGCAAACCCATTCTACCAACTTTAACTTAACAAATATAATAAGATAAACTAAATTAAGTTTAAATTATGCTCATGGCCGGGTCTATCATAGAAACTAATATATATATATAAAGAAATAAAAACAACTATAAGAAATAATAACATTTTAGTTTTTTCACATAAGTCACAAATGTAGACTTCTGTAGAGTCCCTACCCAGAGCACATGGCATGTGACCATAATTCACATATCATACAATGATACCATTACATTTCGTCGCTTTTCCTAAATTCTTCCCCAATATTGCATTTTTTGCAATATTCATCGACCAACTCCATGTTGTCATCACTGTTATCTTTACATTATCTTAACTTTCAGATTCCGTAAAACTTTCTTGAAAAACTTTTTGTTTGTAAGATTTTTACTTAAGCTCTCTTATCTTTATTTGCTTTTTTTTATTTTGTTTTCTTTTTATTTTCTTTTTAATCTAAATCTTCAATCAGCCCTTAGTATAGCGATTCCATAGGTTTATATCTCGTTCTTACTATTTATTAAAAACTAGTTTACGTCCTAGTTGTGGACTACCCATATTTTCATTTCATCCAAGAAGCTTTTGCGGTAGTTCTTGTTTGGGGTGCAGGTAATGGCGTTTACTAGAGGTAATTGCATTCACCTGAGCGGCATTACCCCAAATGACCGTTATAATGTTAGAATAAAATTGTACGTTTAATATTACATATTCATCAGAAACCTTTAAACTATAGCTTAACAAAATAGGTAATTAGTAGAAATAATAATAGTCATAACAGAAAAGTTATAAAATTTTGAACTTACCAATAAAAATATTTACCCAAAAATTATATCAACCCGACCGCAAATAAACTCAGGGACTTTTCCCCCTTCTGCTGCGAGATAATTAGGGAAACTTGCCAATGCTTGGTCTATCGTCACTCCCTCCATACTATGCCCCCTTTCCCGCGACTATACGCAATATGGTTTTCAAGTTATAGGTATGGGCGGCATTTTCCCGGGAGCGGTATTACCCCGGCTTACCCTATACATATCTTGGAACATCCTGATAATTATTATTATTATTTAATAAGTATATACAGGGTTATTTTTTAGTTGGTACTTTCTTTTAAACACTGTATTATATGAAAGAAAATAGAAACATTTTTCAAATAAAATTATGTTAGTTTAAGAAAAAATGCCTTTTTATCATAACTTTTCTACCATACCGGATATTTTTACAAAATTTGGTACACTTTTTTTGAACATTACATTAAATGTTTTTCTGTAGGTGGCGTTCGAACAAGAATTTGAATTGATTTTTTTTAAGAAAAAATAGTACGTCACTGCTTTTTTCCGAATTATTATTATGTTTAAAATACTCATTTACTTTGGGATTATTTGGTTTTTGATATTTTTCCGTACGACGAACGGTTTTTGTTTAAAAAAACTAAATCCATTTTGAATCATGGCAAAATTTTTGAAAATCTGATATGAAGTTGTGTATGTAAAATTCGTTTTTGTTAAATTTGTAATAAGGTAAGAATAAATACTTACATAACTACAATCTTATATGCCATTTAAAAGTGTTGGCTCATATGAAGCTATTACCATAGAGTAAGGAAATTATAAGAGTTATCATGGAATAGCCGATTTAAGGACAGGTCATGCGAAAATTCCCAATATAATTTTATTCGTTTCTCGTTGAAATACCACCAGTTAGTCATTTCAGTAAGCTTACGTGTCTCCCCACCGCTGATGTTACACGAGGCGAGGCTTCGACCGACGCATTTAAAGTGTAAACTGGAAAAATGACAAGCCTGCCGCAAAAGCGGTACGAAAATTTTAGCATGCCATGGTTTCTCTTATCCGTAGGTATGTTACTTTATGCTATTACACAGCCAAAAACCTAACTTAGAAATAAAATACCATGTCAGGTTTTTGTGATTTTTCCATGCATCAAATAATGTATTCCTTTTACCTTTAAGAACTGTTCTGAACCGTTCTCTGAACTGTCAATAGTGTCAAGAACGGTTCTATAACATGAAAAAATGTCAAAAAATTGTAAAAGGAACACGTGTGGTGTCGTTTCGGACGGTTCTAGAGCATAAAAGGAATACAGCAAAAATGGCTTTTATTTTTTTAAACCCAAACCATTCGTCCTACGAAAAATACCAAGAGACTAGAGTACCCTCAAAGTAAATGAGTATTTAAAAAATAATATTCATTCAAATAAAAAGCAGTGACGTACTATTAAAAACAATACAACAACACGGGTATCTTTCCGGAAAGCTGGAAAGCTGCACGTGTTCAGCCTATTCCCAAGAAATGATTTAAATCTCTTCCATCTAACTATAGACCAATTTCAATTCTCTCAGTTCTTTGTAAAGTAATGGAAAAACTAATTAATTCACAAATTCTTAAGTACTTAGAAAAACACAAAATTTTGCATGACAGGCAGTATGGATTTCGCCACAAAAGATCTACAGCAGATCTTCTTTCCTTCGTATCACACTGCTAAAATAAGTCTCTTGAGTTTCTAGGTGAGTCCCAGATCGTTGCTCTTGATATATCCAAAGCTTTTGACCAGGTCTGGCATGCCGCATTTCTAAATAAACTTCCCTCCTATGGTCTTTCAACTAAACTCTGTACTTGGCTCTCTAGTTATCTATCTGATCGTCGTATATCAGTTATTGTGAACGGCCATTCTTCAAGCTTTCACCAAGTAAATGCTGGAGTCCCTCAGGGCTCAGTTCTGGCACCAACATTGTTTCTTCTTCACATCAACGACCTTCTCTCGTCCACAACTAATTTCATTCATAGTTTCGCCGACGATAGTACCCTTCACTCCAGTTTTCAGGTTCCTAAACCCATTACTAAACCTGACTTGGAAAACAAACGCAGAGCGATGCAGATATCTCTTTGGCAGGATCTTAATTTAATATTGAATTGGGGCGCTAAAAATCTCGTCCATTTTAATGCATCCAAAATACAATCATGTTCCTTGTCGCGAAAAGAGTCATCAAATACTCATCCTCTACTTATGAGCGGCCAAGTTTTACAGAGCAAAGACACCTTCAATCTTGTGGGCGTCACATTTGAAAGTAACCTTAACTGGCATAATCACATTGTATCTATAGCCACGGCAGCTTCAAAAGCTTGGATTTCTCTTTCGAGCCAAAAAGTATTTTTCCCCTTCTAATTTATACACTTTATATGTGTCCCAAATCCGACCTCCCTTGGAATATTGTTCTCATATCCGGGGGCATGGCGTCCCCCACAACCCTAAGCATTCTTGATTCTATTCAAAGAAAAGCTATTCGTCTCATTAATGATCCTTCACTTACAGAAAGGCTTCCCTCTCTTGCACATCGTCGGGCTGTGGGGGATTTATCGCTTTTTTATAGGTACTTTCATGGCTTCTGCTCTGAAGAACTGTCCAGTATAGTTCCTCCACTTACGGTTCCCAACAGAGAAACTCGTGGTTCCGCGCGTATGCATCCCTATACGGTCCAACTGGACAGGCCCTGAACTTCCCACTTTGTTCGTTCTTTTATCCCAAGAGTTTCTAGGTTGTGGAACCTGCTGCCCGCGGAGGTCTTTCCTTCCCCCAAATCTTCAAGTGTTTAAGTCCCGTGTCAACAAACTCCCTCTTACCTCGCTTAAGACACCCACGGTACGTTAGTATTTAGGGTTTTAGCCTTCGTGGTTTGTCCAAAGATAAAAAAAAATACAAACCTTGTTGGAATGCCCCCGGTTTTTTTATTTCTAAAGCAAAAAATGTAATATAATGGTATAAAATATGGGTTGTCTGCAAAGTCGGTTTACTGACGATAGTTGAACGTGACAACGTCATAAGAAAATACTGATGAAATGGTTGCATTTTTCAAAAGAAAATTAAACAATTTACACCACATTCAATTTTCACTGTACTTCCAACTTGACCATGTAAATGTATTATTGTATAGCGGGCGGACCGCTTAAAGTAGGAGAGAAACAGATGTCGAACGCTGCCGAACGCGGAGGCCGATTGTGCTTCTTTCGCGCTCTTGCTTGCACTTCAAGCTTTAAATGGAACGCCGCATGAGTCATGTTCTTTTGTGCGTGCAGCCGGCTTCATCGAATTATAAGACGTTATCACGTAAAAAGAAGTGTACCAAATTTTGTGGCAGTGGCGGCTCGCCGGTGTAAAAACAGGTGTAGTGCAGGAAGGGAAAAAAGCGCATTCACCATTTTAGCAAAATGTAAAATACTCAACTATCAAAAGGCTAAGTAAAAAGTCTTAATATCTTAACGTACTTAAATTTTATACACCAAATCAATTCTTCTATCTTTTAATGCAGCAAATTTATCAATTATATATTCGTAAAATGGTTAAATTTTTATCAGTTCCTGTAGAAGCTCCTTTTGAATTGAAATATTGGCCAAAGATAAAAGTCTATCTTGGGATATAGTGTTTCTTAAGAAAGCTTTTAAACGCTTAAGATAAGAAAAACTCTGTTCCACTGACACGCTTGTCGACGATGTAGTTTAAATTTGCGAAAAAATTTATACGCCTCGGTATTTTTTTTTTTATTTGCGCCAACTTGTTTCACTAACTGCTGCAATGAAATATTTATATAACTTTCATCAGCAAATATTAGGTCAAGTTTATTTTTGAGTCGCTAATTTTTTGGAAATGATTCGACATAAATCTCCAATAAATTTTGAAAAGAATTGGTGGGAAAAGTTTGGTTATACTGGCCAAACTTTGCAGTATCAGCAAGACAAAGAAATTGTAGTTTGTAACAATCTTCGAACCTTACTTCCATTTCCATCAAAATACGATCTAATATTTCATAGAGAAGTGCTCTGTACTGTTCTTTAATTTCTTCCTGTGAAAAATCACTGTCGCTAATAATACTCAAACGGAAACAATCGAAATAATACGTCAAAACCAACGAAACGATCAAAACATATACTATCTTTTAAGGCTAGCGATTTACCAAGCAATACACCTAATACTTCCACCCGCGATTCTGGCCACCGGCAAGTATAGCGTTGTCATGGCAACGGAGCGTCAAAGCGTAAACAAAACCTCGCATGAAGTGTATACTTCAGCCCGTTTTATATTTGCAATACACTTGTCGCGATGCCGAAAGTGGAGGAAAGCGACTCGCGCCAGCGGTTAATTTATATGCTAGATTTTTCATGGCGAATTTTACAAATAAGGAATAGAAATGAGAAAAATGAATTGAATAATAGTTATATGTTTGTTTATGATTTATTATTTATTTTTGGTGAAGTGGAACTTCACTTACTACACCTGAATAGCCGCCACTTGTGGAAATATCTGGAGTGGTAGGAAAGTTATGATAAAAAGGATTTTTTTCTGTATCTCGGAAAGAAAACATTTTCGGACATAATTTTATTTGACCAATTTTTCTAATTTTTTGCAAATTACACAGTGTTTAAAGAAAGGTACCAACTTAAAAATAACCCTGTATGTATACACAGTGTCTCAAAATATGTGGGCAATTTCTCGGATTCAAATAAAACACATAAAAATAATATGAGAAGTTCCTGTACCGTATTTTAATTGCGCTTTAATCTTTTTAGGAAGAGTCTCCATTGTTCTTGACAGTGCGTGGGCCGAACCAGCAACTGATAAACCTGAAGATATTCAAGCTGCCAGAACATCGTTGGCTTTTAGTGTACGTACTAATTTTGAAATTTAGATTTTCAATATAACATTTTGTTTTTTAAATAAAAATGTTCAAAACCTTTCAAAAATCATTGGGCCATATGAATTAAAAAAAGCAAATGCTTATACTTTTTCATGGCAACTACGATAACTGCGACGTACGTCATTCAGTATTAAAAGATCATTTTCCTACATAATAAATGTTGTTTTTTAAAAGAAGATGAAGTAAAGTAAGTTGGATTCTCTTTGAAATACTGCATTTAGAAATATTATTAAAGTAATACCGTCCTATTTTGGTTTTTGAGCTGGGGTAAAAAACTAAAAAGATGAAGTTTAGAACCCTCTAGTAAAAAAGTTTAAAAAGATAAAATCGATTGCGTATTTTTTAAAAGTAAGTAAACTTTGAGGAGTGATTTTAGAATGTTCATGGCATTCTAGATGAAAAATAAAAATGAAATTTGACCAAAATTTGCTTTAAACATATTGTATTCCGACTAAAAACGATCTGAAGAATCCAAAAACAAAAAAATACAGAGTGTCCAATTAAAAATCAAAAATCCCAGTAATTTCCGGTGAAACCGGAAGTCGTAAAAGCCTATCGTATACACCTTAAAATGAATTTTCGTTAGTTTAACAACTCTACCAAGTTTTGTAAGTATCGATAAAGAAATTAAAAAATGGCAGCAGGAAAGTGATTTCGTGGGCACCCAGTATAGCTATAATCAAAATTTAATAATTTTTTAGATTGGATTGTACGCTCATCCGATTTACAATGGTAACTGGCCCCAGGTTGTTATAGACAGAGTCGGAAATAGAAGTATGCTAGAAGGATTTGTAAGATCCCGTTTACCTGAATTTACTTCAGAGGAAATCGACTTTATTAATGGCACATCTGACTTTTTCTGTCTCAATTCGTAAGTATTGGTTAAAATCTTTACTAATATCAAAGAATTTAATAGCTACCGCAACAGAATTACAGACACGTGTAATGAAATCGGTGCTTAAAATCGAAGCCCTCTCATAAGCCCGCTTATAGAGACTCCGAAGCTGTCCATAAGCGCGTGGAAATAAATCGTTCGTAATTTAACCATTTGAACTGGACTATTGTCGCGGTAGTTATTATATTCTTTGCTAATATAGCCGCAGTGCCAGTTCGAAATTACCATAGCTAATTTTTTCCAATGCGTGGAAAAATTAATAATGCAGATTTTTTCTTACAATATTTTTTTACTTACTTTGGATTTTTCCCCGCTTTACCTCCATGACTAACACCCAAGGCGTCGGGTCACCGAACATTAGCCCGTGTTGCCCGGGTGGCGTACTCTGACACTGTACAGTTTCTTCTTTTAAATTCTCCTCTTACAGATATGGAACATATTATTCCAAAAAAGGAAATGACGTAAATGAGAGCCTCTCGGAAGGCTACTGGTCAGACATCGGTTCCAGTACTTTCTCAGACCCATCGTGGCCTCATGTGGTCAACTGGGTTTCATTGGTACCATGGGGTTTCCGCAAACTGATAAACTACGCTTGGACCGAATATGGCCATAAAGAAATTATCATAACTGAAAATGGTTGGGCTGATGTAAACAGTACTTTGAATGACACTGAAAGAATCACTTTTGTAGGTGTAAGTATCTAGACACGCCGCAACGTGTCAGGCCAACTTTAAGCGCGCCGAGGGTAATATTACACGAACCACTTGGTGCCACTTTTGACTTTACTTTTAAGTATGGGAAAGTATGAGGAAGTATGGAGAAGGATGAATGAGAAAAGTATGGGGAAGTAAGGGAAAGTATGAGGAAGTATGGAGAAGTATGGGGAGGTATGGAAAAGTATGGAGAAGGATGGGGAAGTATGAGGAAATATGGGGAAGTATGAGGAAGTATAGGGAAGTATGGTGAAGTATGGGGAAGTATAAGAAAGTGTATGGAAGTATGAGGAAGTATTGGGAAGTATGAGGAAGTATGAGGAAGTATGAGGAAGTATGGGAAAGTATTTTAAAATATGGGGAAGTATGGGGAAGTATGAGGAAGTATAAGGAAGTTTGAGGAAGTATGGGGAAGTATGAGGAAGTATGGGGAAGTATGGAGAAGTATGGAGAAGTATGAGGAAGTATGGGGAAGTATGAGGAAATATGGGGAAGTATGAGGAAGTGTAGGGAAGTATGGTGAAGTATGGGGAAGTATAAGAAAGTGTATGGAAGTATGAGGAAGTATTGGGAAGTATGAGGAAGTATGAGGAAGTATGGGAAAGTATGGTAAAATATGGGGAAGTATGGGGAAGTATGAGGAAGTATAAGGAAGTTTGAGGAAGTATGGGGAAGTATGGGGAAGTATGGAGAAGTATGGAGAAGTATGAGGAAGTATGGGGAAGTATAGGGAAGTATGAAGAAGTATAGGAAAGTATGGTGAAGTATGGGGAAGTATGAGAGAGTTTACATAAGTATGGGGAAGTATGAGGAAATATAGGGGATTATGGAAATTATTGGGAATTATTGTTTAGAACAAAGGAATGACAAATTTAAATGTCAATGTAATAGCTGACCGCCATATTGGGAAAAATTTAGTGGAAAATGGTGGCAAATGATTTTTTTAGTTATGAGTTTGGTAATAATAGACAGGGTAGGACAAAAATTATATTTTTTTAACGAAGCACCCCTAATATTATTATCTTTAAATAGATTCTTAAACGAGCCTTAAAAAAACATATTTATTGTATCTAACTTTAATAGTTTCGTAAATATAGCTATACAAATTTACGTATTTACGTTACTATTAAAGTACCATCATTTTGTAGCAGATAAAGGTATTGACATTAGATTCTAGGATTATAATGTACTTGTCAGAAGCTTTAAAATGATGTGTCACAAGACCCCTTTCCCATTTATTCTTTTCCCAATTCGGCGCACAGTTGTCACATTGACATTTAAAGTTGTCAATGATATGTCAAAAAATAAAGACCCAGCTCATATACTATTATTTTAAATTTCATTAAAACATTTAAAACGGTTAAGATTTAAGAAGGGGATCGACGAACTTTAGGTCATCACTGTAGAAGTAGGGTAATTAACATATTTAAGCAAAACTCCTGATAGTAGGGGAGCCCAGGATGCTAACTAATTACTCGAGCGTCATAGAGACATATTGGGTTGCAAAGCTTAGATGGTAAGAAGAAAAAAATGTTATATACTGTATAACTTTTCATCGGTGGGGGAAGCGGCTATAGATTTTAAAATATGTCAAAAAATACTATATATTCGGTTTATGAAAATCTTTCGGATCGTATCGGATTATATATTTTTCGTTATCCTAAATTATTTTCTTCAAAATATTTAAAAAAATAGCCATGTTCGAGAATGTCAAAATGACGTTTTTTTACAATTTTGTAGCCCTGAGCTTTATTTATGTCACTCTCAAATTGTTAGATTAATGGAATACACAATCATCAATTTTAGGCGAATAACCAATTTTAAAACGGTATATACCAATCGGTTATGTTGACGTTTAAACAATGTATTATACGTCAAAGTTGTCACCAATTATTACCGCGGATATAATTGGTTGAACGCCTAAAATTGATGACTGTTTAGCATAAAAGTAACTCACCCTATCTTAATCTGACGCTCTCGAAAATTTCTGATGAATATATTTTTATTATTTACGATCGGCCCTGTATGCGGAGCTCATCTTCGGTGGAGGTACTTAACTGGGTACAAGGTATCCTCCGGTATGTTAATCTGCCGCGCTGTAGTGAATCCCGAAATTCCCTCTTGGGCTCCCCTACCATAAAGGCTTAGTGATCATATTGTGACGTATATTTTGAATACATAAGGCCATTTTACGTCGCTGGGGCAAATGTACCATATGGAACTATCTTCTGGGACCATAAGACCGGTGGACCAAAAAACTATCTTTTTATTTTCACTATAAGACTAGACTATGGAAACTATTTGACTAACTAAATTTAGTACGGGCATACCTCTCACTAGGGGTAGCCCGTACGGGAGCTTAACTAAAACTTTAACTTTTTTCTTACTACCTACTTCTTATTTAACATTTTTTCTAATCTCTTTTCTCTCCATTATTAGGACAATTTCTGTATATATACCAAGTTGAACTTAGTATTTTGGTGACTTAGCACGTTGCTGACCCTGAATAAAATAATATGACCTAGACTCTGTTATTGTTTAGTGACAAAAACCTTGCACTATATTTTCGATTATTTGTTTAAATTTTTTGGATGTGATTTCTTTAATGCCGAAATAATTAAATAAATATTAAAATTATTAGAACCCATATAGCCTCTATACAGGGTGTTCACAATATTAACCTATGTACGTTTATCAAAAATAGTCAACGCATATACATTTTTTATTGTTATATAAATTTTTAGCAATACTTAAGTGCTTTATTGGATGCCTACTATTTGGATAATGTGAACGTCACAGGGTATACTACTTGGAGTCTTATGGACAACTTTGAATGGACAAACGGATACAAGTAAGTTCTTTATGCTAGTCGCTAAAAAGTACCTTATTTTGGTAAAGTATATTATATTATACTAGCTGACCCGGCCAACGTTGTTTATATAAATAATTTTTAAGTAATTACTAGCCTAAAATTAAAAAAAATGTTAAGGGTGGACAACCCTTATCACTAAGGCGTATGAAAAATAGATGTGTTGGCCGATTCTCAGACCTACTCAATATGCTCACAAAATTTCATGAGAATCGGTCAAGCCGATTATATTACAAGTGTGAAAACTGACGAATTTCACACGAGTGGACAACAAACCCACGGATGTAAAAAGTTTTTCACAAAACTAATGTACACTATTTTTCCCACAATCACAAACTATTCACCAAAAACTAAATTTTAACTTAAATTAAGTGGTGACCTTTTTTAAAAAAATATGTGGAAATGAGAAAAAAGATGGATCAAGTCTTTTATAAATAAAAGAAAACAAATAAAAAGAAGTGAGGCCTTTTTTTTGCTCTTCATTTCAATCTTCCACCTCCCTCAAAATTTTATTTTTATTTCTGCGACCTTAGGCACTTTAACTCGGCCTGTGGCCCCCTCTCGGAAAGTTGATATGACCGCCCCTGATCACACTAGTGTTGTAAAGGATTTTGCAACACTAACAAGAAAAGTATCCAAGGTGTCCCCGCCGATTTTCATGATACTGCAATATGTTTGTAGTCCTTCAAAAAATAAGAGAAAGGTATTTTTTTTATCGGGCATTAAACACTTTTAAGGGGTGAAATGCACCTCTGAAGTCCACCCTTAAATTTGTTTTTTTCAAATAACTTGAGAACGAATTAAGATAACTTTACGAAATAAAAACTATAATTTTATTTTTCGAATATTCTATCAGTCTCTAATATTTTTTTCGGATTAAAAAAAATCATCCTAAGGATAAATTTTAGGGTGCATTTCATCCCTTAAAAGTGTTTAATGGCCGATAAAAAAATAAGTGTCTGTTGTTTTTTGTTTGAAGGACTACAACATATTGCAGTTTTATGAAAATCGCTCAAGCAGCAAGCTGACGTCATTATGACGTCATTTTAAAGTCATTTTTGGTCATAGGACGTCATCAGACCATAATTATGATGTCATTTTAACGTCATTATAATGACGTGTTTATGACGTTGTTGAAGTAACGACTTTTCGACGTCATTTTTTTGGTTATACTAGCTCATAAAAATCTAATGACGTCTTGTTTAGAAAACCCGGCAGAAAAAATTTGTGACATTATATGATTCGTGTCGAAATTCAACTGAAAAATCATATGACAAAAAATAAAACTAATAATTTAACAAAATTGAAATAGGAAAAACTCTACCAATAGATGGCGTAATGGACAATAAACTACTACGTTTATTCAACATCTTCGCTTTTTATCGCCTACACCGTACCGATGAGACTAAAATTGTTCAAGACCGGTCTGCGGTTGCTGATCTCAATTAGCTTCGAAAGAAATATCATCGGCTAGTCTAAAAATCTGCATTACCAGGTTGGTCAGTGTCCCGAGAGATGCAACCTTGCAGTGCAAGAAAATTGCAAGCAGTAAGGAGTTTTTTCCTATTTCGATTTTTAAATAAAATATCGTATCATTTTAGCTTTTTAAAAAAAAAGTATATGCGTCAATTTTTCGTCAGCTTAAAGACGTTATTATGACGTCATTAGCGGGACGTCTTTTGTCTGTGACTTATGGAGGTCAATTTAACGTCATTTTGTCGTCATCTTAAGACGTCTTAGCTGACAAAATGTGACCAAAAATGACTAAAAAGAGACGTCAATAAGACGTCAGCTTGCTGCTTGGGCGGCGGGGGACACCTGTGATATAGGCATTTTCTATGCATAAAAACAGTGTGCTATTTGCCATTTTTACATGTGGTCGTAGGAAAACTATAATTACCTACACGTTTTGGGACAATATGATATGATAATTATTCAAGTAATGCTATACATATGTAATTACTTTTGTTATAAATTTTTACCACTAAATTTATTCAAAAACTTGACTACAGTTTTAAGTGAACAAAGAAATTTTAAAAAATATATGATAGAAACTAAAGTAATTTGTATATTATTTTTTCCAGTCAAAAGCTTGGTTTGGTTCAAGTTGATTTTAACAGTCCCAACAGAACCCGAACACCCAAGAAGTCATACAGCTGGTACCAAGGAGTTTTAAGCAGAAGATGTCTTTTAGATAAATGTGAAAATTAAACCAGTTTAATAAATATGTAGCTGTAGTTGTTAAAACTCTGAAATACTATATGCCATATTTTATAATGTACTGTTAATTTTGGATTTGTAACATAATCAATTTAAACAGAATTTATTTAAATGCTTTCTTTAATTTTTTTTTAACATGCGTCTGGATCTCTTACCATAGTTTTTTCCTTTTGCTCTGTCTTGTTTTTACAAAGAATGGGCTATTTACTTTTTTCTTTTACACATAACCAAGTGCGATTGACCTAATCGACGAAATACCGTATTTTTTAGTATTCACAAAAAGTACACAGACAACCATAGTCGACTGCATTTGCAAGGCGGGCTACCGTAGTACAGTGCCTCCCCACCCCTTACAACGGCAGTCCGTTATGTTTCTTTGATAATTAAAAGTACGGTAGCCCGCTTTGCAAATGCAGTCGACTATGCTTTTCTGTAAATTCTAAAAAGTACGGTAGCCCCTTGTTTTTCTTTAATATAAATAGTCTAAGACCGAATTTACAAATAACATAAAATCAGTTGTTAAAAGCAGCGGAATCTAAAAATATTTTAATTTTATTCTGCGTCATATATCTATTAGTTTTATGATTTTTGTGTTCTGTTTTTATGTGTTAATAAAAAAATAAGTAACTTTTTTTTCTTAAACTCTTTCTATAATATTCAAAACAAAATGGACATTGTCCACGTTGACTTGCGTTTACAAAATCTTGTCATAAAAAAATATTATAAATAGCACAGTCTTTGACGGTTTCTATGAGATTTAAATCACTTTGGACGCTATCCGCATTGATTTGTGTTCACGAACAGTAGCGTAGCTAGGCGCGGGCGGTGTAGGCGGTCGCCTACGGCCTTGCACGTGGGGGGTCGCGGCAAGGTAAAGGTATGGAATGTAATATAGAAAAATACCGAAATGAAAGATTCGGGGGTCTATGAGGCCCGAAATTGTATATCAGGAGCCCCACAAAGTAGTACGTGTAACAAAGTAAAAAAAAGGGATGAGGGTTTTTTTTGGTCCTCAAATTTTTTCAGGGGATAAAAGAGGCGTAATTTTGGTCACACAATGCCACTGTTAACGAAACTTTGTACTTTGTAGAATTATTATGTGATAAATAAAGAAAACATTATGTATTACCTTTGCCTTTGATTACCAAATCTCTGCGTCTATGTCTTGAAAATGTGGTGTTAAAGAGAAAGGTATTAGATTTATTGGTAATTTTCTAGAAACCTGCGGCAACTCCGATTTTGACGAAATTTGGTATACGGGGGTTTTTAGGGCGCTGACCACGAATCCGAAAGATTTTTTGGCGGAAACGTTTCGTTCTCGAGATATTCATTATCAAAGTTCAAATTTGAACTAAGCTTATTTTCACTATATTCCCCTTCTTTTGCACACAATTCTTGATTTAAAGCTAAAGTGTCACAAAATATTTGATTTTCACCTTTAAAACCCTGTTTTTCTACGTTTTTAACATAATTTTTGCATTAAATTGCGTGGCTTTTCTTTGATAATGCGGCAACCATACATACACATAGGGCTTCATGGCACACTGGGATTGAAATGATTCAAAGTATAGCTATGCAATTTAATGCAAAATACGTAAAAAAAGGGGTTTTAAAAGGTGAAAATCAAATATTGTTTGCCACTTTAGCTTTAAATCAAGAATTGTGTGCAAAAGAAGGGGGAATATTGTAAAAATAGGATAAGTTTAAATTTCAAGTCTGATGATGAATATCTCAAGAACAAAACGTTTCCGCCAAAAATTCTTTCAGATTCGTGATCATCGCCCCAAAACCCCCGTATACCAAATTTCGTCAAAATCGGAGTTGCCGCAGGTTTCTAGAAAATTACCGATTTATTTTTTCTTTCTTACACACGTTTCTTGTACAACTGAAAAGCAAGTTTGCCTCTAGTCGTTTAAGCTTTAAGGTGAAGCCAGGTTCGTGATTTTCAGGTTTCTCATTAAAGAGCCGATGCTTGAATAAACAGCCACAGCCAATTTCACTGTCCTAACCTAACTTATTTAAACATTTTCTTGTGTTTAATGTGTTGTGCCTATTTTTTATTTACAACATGTTTACAACAAAATCGTTTATTAAAAAGAATAAAATTGGAAATTTTTGAAGGTATGTACAAAAGCTTTTAAATAAAAATCATATATTCATAATAATAATACCTTAAAATAAGATTTTATTTAGAATTAGGTTCCAATACCATTGTTGAAAACTTAAATTAACTATAATTAATTTAGGTAATTTTCTAGAAACCTGATTTTGATTGAATTGAGATTTTGACGAAATTTGGTATACAGGGTTTTTGGGGCGCTGATCACGAATCTGGAAGAATTTTTTGGCGGTAACGTTTTGTTCTTGAGATAATCATCATCAGACTTGAAATTTAAACTAATCCTATTTTTACAATACTCCTCCTTCTTTTGCACACAATTCTTGATTTAAAGCTAAAGTGGCACACAATATTTCATTTCCACCTTTTAAAACCCCGTTTTTTACGTATTTTACATTATTTTTGCATTAAATTGCATAGCTATACTTTGAATCATTACAGTTCCAGTGTGCCATGAAGCCCTATGTGTATGTATGGTTGCCGCATTATCAAAGAAAAGCCACGCAATTTAATGCAAAAATAATGTAAAAACGTAGAAAAACGAGGTTTTAAAAGGTGAAAATCAAATATTTTGTGACACTTTAGCTTTAAATCAAGAATTGTGTGCAAAAAGAAGGGGGAATATAGTGAAAATAAGCTTAGTTCAAATCTGAACTTTGATGATGAATATCTCGCCCCAAAAACCCCCATATACCAAATTTCGTTAAAATCGGAGTTGCCGCAGGTTTCTAGAAAATTACCTTAATTTACAATTGTAATTGCCTCCTTCTATTTTAGAATGTTAGAGAGCATTACATCAGAGACGATATCTTTTGTGGGATTCCCAGTTGTAGCAAATGCATAAAAGAAACAACAACCTTTTTGTCTGAGTCGGGTGTTAATAAATGTTCTCTCTACGACTTTAATCATTTTATAATTTTGGATACCAACATAATTCTAGATCAGATTGACGTATTGGAAGAGCCAGTGATCACAAATGTAATAATACTACATACAGTATTTAAAGAAGTCAAACATCGCAGTTTACCTATTTATAAAAGACTAAATGCAATTATTGATAACCCAAGTAGGCATTTCTATGTTTTTATCAATGATCATCACAAGGATACTTTTATACCAGAAGAAGAAGGTGAATTAATAAACGACCACAATGATAGATGCATAAGAAAAGCTTGTTCGTGGTATATTAAGCATGCACCTGAACACAAATTTGTATTTATAACAGATGATAATAAAAATAGGAATTTAGCTCTGGAAGAAAATATACCTTCTTGCTCAAGTAAGATATTGTGCTATTTATATTTAGTTTCTAGTGCTCAGATCACTTATTAAAGATCTATGTTTCAAAATGCAAGGCTTTTAAAGAGAGAGATACCTGTAAAATGTTGATTTTTATTTTCTTTTTTATAATATGTTAGTATAGCCTTTAATAACATGTCACAAAATTTTGGAACATAATTTTCAGTACTTCTACCAATTTTCTTGAAATTTTGCACACATTTTTTTAACAACAGTACTTTCTATGTAAATCTACAAATTTCCGAAATTTTTTTGAAAATTCCACACCACTGTTTTTTGACCAATCAAATGTGTAGTTTTGGTTACATTACCATGACAACACAAGTATGTATCGGAAATTTTTTTCTTCTGCCTGGGGTACTCTGGAGCGAATTATAGTGGAAATTTTTTGACATAATCATTGAATTTGTTTTAACGTCATGCCTGTCATTCACATACATAATAAAAGAAAATGGTATTTTGTACCAGTTGTAGTATTTCAGACGTAAAATAATATGAAATAACGCCAAGATTTTAAGTCCCCTAATGACAACTTTATACAACTACAGTTGGTAAAATAATATCATAGGACTGAGGTAGTAGACATAAGTGAAGAGTGAACGAAAGCAAGATATAGGTCTAGAAAATTAAAATAAACTATTTTTACCAACTGTAGTAATATAAGTGATATATAATATAAAAGAATAATAAATACAAAGCTCTAAAATTACATATAATTGCAACTACAATTGGTAGGCGCGCTTGTGGCTGCTTCGGTTGTATCGGCAAGCGTCGATCTCCGGAGTTAAGCAGTGAAATGCGCGCCCATAATTTGGATGGGTGTCCGGCAACGGCGGTGTTTTGGGCAACGGCACACGGTGTTCTGCTCGGGGATGCGGACCGAGCAACAACCATCCAAGTTATGGAATGAATGGTGTGTGAATGAGAAGGAGTAGGGTCAAGGTACAATAAGCCTCGCAATAAGCCTTCAGGCTGCAGTGCACCACCTAGGGGGCGGTCGTCGGACCTGGGTGGGATGACCCCAAAAGGGTGAAAAAAAAAAAAAAACTACAATTGGTAAAATGAAAAATATTTATTTTATGGTAAAATTTTAAATCTTGTGCCAAAGTAACAAACAGTAAATATAAAAGAATATTAGCTAAAATAAATCTGGTGTGAAATTTTCTTACCGAATACCACACATGCTTAATTTTTCTTGGCTACGAATATTTTAAGAAAATTCTCCCTTGCCCGCGGCTCGGGAAAATTTTCAAAATATTCGTGGCCTTGAAAAATTTCCGGAAATAAATTTAGCACTAGTGGTATTACAAGTGAAAAAATATTTTTTTAAAAAGCAAAACAATGGAAAAATTAAGCCAAAAATTCATTTTTTTTCAAACATAGTAACTCGTGTTTTCTTTTTAGTTTTTTAATTTTTTTAGGTTCACCGACAAATTATAACATTAATAAACACAAAAATTTTAGTTTTTTATTTTCAAATTACTAGAACCGATGCTAGAGTGCCTGCCAATTAAGAAGTCTAGCTCTAACCTTCCCAGAAGAATTTAGCCTATAGCCGCCATTTTGAATTATTAAAATGAAAAAAATGTTATATTATTTTAATATTTGAATAAACTACATACCAAAATGAAAATAGATGAAAATCAATGAAAATTTAAGGGATTGCTGACAAACATAATATTTTTTTTAGTTACTGAATATGTTAAAAATCTTGAAAATAGTTCCCTTCTCGAGGATAAACTTACTAGAAAAGATTACCACCAGCAGTCTGAAGGTAAAGATATATTTCCTCCACACTTGTCTTCTTCAGAATTGCTGAAGGGTGTAAAAGAGGGTGTTTTGCATCAGGGCACATTCAGAGCCTCTAGGGACAATTTTTGGAAGGATTTGTAAATGTTGAAGGGTTTAAAGATTCAGTAAGTATTTATTTGCCAATAAGAATATTTGAAAAATTAATGTATTTATTTTAAATATAAGTATAGTTGTTCGGGAACGAGCATAATTTCTTTCAAAGAAATTAACCAAATAATTTATTTTCTCCAAACACAATTCTGTTCTATTTTTAGATTTAATCTTTATCGGTTTTCTTTGTAAAACGCCGTTTGTAAAAACATCAAAGTTCTCAGAATTCTCTTTGTATTTTTCCGATCTCCAAGTAAAATGATCACTCCTACTTAAATATGGCTGATGCGCCGCTCCAATGGCGCGTAAGAAGGTGTCGCACAGCCCGATGGAGAGCGCAGTCTCTATTGGCGGGCATATCACATGCTTTCGGTCTAGCGCATAGAGGGCGGACTCATTCGGTTCCCCCAAAAGAGTAAGACAGTCGCACTGCAAGTTTCATCGACTACGCATCTCTCGCGAAAAGTCACTCTCGTCAATTTTCGGACGACTCATCTCTCGCGCAAAGGCGCTTTCAAACATTCTTATTCTCTCGCAAATAATTGCAATTCTCTCTCAGGAAAATAAAACTTTCCTTATTCAAATACTCACAAATTCTACATTCAAGTTAGTTATCTCTCTTATTCAAAATAATTCTAACTTAGTATTTCTCTTATGAATACTTTTTCTCAGTGATCTGAAAATTCTAATTCAGTGACAAATACCTTAATTCGTAATAGGTAATAAGTAAAGTGATGTAAAAAGGTGTCAAGGAACATCGACACTGAACTGTGCTAATAAACGTAGCAGGATGCTTTTAGTAATTCTAAAACACTTGTAAATATTGTAAATAGTGTAAAGTCTAAATCAGTTAATTAAACCATAATACAGTCCACAAAAACTCTTTTATTTGGATGTATGGGGAAAAGAAAAGCTCCTACAATAGTCTCAATGAATTTCATGCATTTTTAGGTCTTGGTTCAAGGAAGAGAAGGTCTAAATAGAGCTGTAAATGGAGATATAGTTGCTGTTGAAATATTCAAGAAAGAAGATTGGGTTTGCCCTAGTGAAATTATACTTGAAGGTAGGTTTGTAGTTAAATATTTATGAGCCTAAAACAAACCCAATAACCCCCTTCTTGAATATTTTACTTTAGTTTTGAAACACCCTATATAAACTTTTTTTTTTAAGATGAGGGGGTATCAGAAGAAAATATTGACGACTTCGAGGAGAAGGAAAAGACTTTGAAAAATCTAGCGACGAAAAACGATGCAGAAATCAGACCCACGGGAAAAGTGGTTGGCATTATAAGACGAAAATGGCGACAGTACTGCGGTATTTTACAGGGATCGTCAGATGGTCTGTACCAGATAGTCGTACCAGCCGATAGATCGGTACCGAAAATAAGAATAGAAACACGACAGGCTGAATTTTTAAGGACCCAAAAGTTCATAGTTACAATAGATTCTTGGCCAAGGCATTCAAGATATCCACATGTAAGTGAAATATACTTCCCAGGTATTAAATAGCTTAATAAAGAGTTAAGATTTTATAAATATTGTCAAACATTTAAAAATTTAGTATCATATACCTAGGGATCCTTAAATATGTATTTCATATAATTTTGAATATTTCTATATCATAAATACTTTGGCATAAATACTTTTTAGTATTATAGAAATTTTGTAGTATTTAAGATACACTGCAGTATCTATGATACATTGTACCATCTCAGATACTTTGCTGCATCCCATATACTTTACAGCATCTTGGATACTTTGCAATATCTTGGATATTTTGCAGTATCTTGGATACTTTGTAGTATGTTGGATACTTTGCATTATCTTGGATCCTTTGCAGTATCTTGAATACTTTGCAGTATTTTGGATACTTTGCAGTATTTCAGATACTTTGCAGTATTTCAGATACTCTGCAGTGTCTCCGACACTTTGCAGTATTTAAGATACTCTGTAGTGTCTACAACACTTTGAAGTTTCTTAGATACTTTGAAATACCTCAAATACTTTGTTGTATCTCAGATGCTTTGCAGTGTTTTACATACTCTTGCAGTATTTCAGATACTTTAAAGCTTCTCAGATACATTGCAATATCTCACTCATTAGAAAGTTTATTAAAATTACTTTGCAGTATCTCAGATACTTTGCAGTATCTTCGTTGCTCTTGCAGTATTTCAGATACTTTGCAGTGTCTCAGATACTTTGCAATATCTCACTTAGTAGGAAGTTTATTAAATTACTTTGCAGTATTTCAGATTCTTTGCAGTGTCTCCAAACTTTGAAGTATATCAGATACTTTGCAGTATTTCAGAAACTTTGCAGTATTTCAGAAACTTTGCAATATCTCACTTAGTAGGAAGTTTATTAAATTACTTTGCAGTATCTTATATACTTTGCACTAGCTCAGATACTTTGCAATATATCAGATTTTTATAGCTTTCTTTGGAAGGCATTATATTGTTATAAAACCTTTGGATTAGTAAAATAAAAATATATGTTAAACAAGTTTACTTTTAGGGCCATTTTGTTCGAGCATTGGGTCGAATTGGAAGCCAGGACACAGAAAATGAAGTCGTCCTGCTAGAACATGATGTTCCTCATAGTCAGTTTTCAGAAGAAGTTCTGAGTTGTTTGCCCAAGCTCCCTTGGATTATTACAGACGACGATGTAAAGAAAAGGGTTGATTTAAGGGGAATAGATATTTGTTCTGTGGATCCGCCTGGATGTACTGACATTGATGATGCCCTTCACTGTCGTCCTATTGAAGGTGACAAGCTTGAAGTAAGTGAGACTATTTGATTTAAGTATTTTTTTTATTTTTATATAAAATAAATAGGTAATATTTTAACATATTAGTTAATAATTAATAATAATATATAGGTAGGAGTACACATTGCAGACGTTTCCCACTTCATAAGACCGGGAACGGCTATTGACTTAGAAGCAGCGTCTAGGGCTACAACTGTTTATTTGGTGGGAACTCGTATTGATATGGTAAGTATCATAGTTACATGCATTTGAGATAGAGATCATTTTGTTGGGTGTTAAAAGGTCTTTACCAGAATTCTTCATTTATATTCTAAATGTGTTCAATGGGAGATAAGTTTGGAGTTAAGATCTAGACAGTCGGTAGTTTTTGAAGAAAAAATTAAAAGAATTGTATGGTCTAATACAGGGTTTGTAGAAAAACCGAAATGGTGGATTATGTCAGCAACCTTTAAATATAAATGAACCAAATTTTGTGCTAAGGGGTAACTGAACATGAAGAAAATAAAAATTATATAACCAAGGTTGCCAAGTTTATAGATTTCTCTCTAGGTTGGGGATTTTGAATGGAATACCCTATTTTTTATTATTGTAATCGATTGCTTGCATCAATTTTATTATGACCTGATATAGTTTTTTACTCCTGTCAATTTCGAAGATATGACATCAAGCTTGAATACAGAAACGACCAGGTATAGTCAATTATCTCAAAAACGATACAACCGAAATTCGTCAAAGTTAGTACAGGGGAGTAACTGGATATTTTAAATTCAGGAATTGCATTTGCGATAGTTCATAATTAAAATTCCTTGTTTTCTTTCCTTGACTTTTTTCAAAAGAATCTTGAAAACGTCGCAAAAATGCTATTCCTAAATTTAGAAGGTCGAGTTTAACCCCTGTACTAGTTTTGACGAATATTGGTTGGATTGTTTTTTAGATAATTTTAGCCGTTTTTGTATTAATTAAAAAAAAAAAAGTATCATGCCATATCTCTAAAATTGACAGGAGTAAAAAAACGATTATATCAGGTCATAAAAAGTTGATACGAGCAATTGACTACAATAATAATAATTAATAGTTTAAAAAAACTAAAAAACACGCTTTTATATGCAACCGAACTAAAAATTAAAAAATAATTTTTCATTAAAAAAAATATTTTCACTTCATAGTAAAAAGCGTGGGGTGCTTAATATATTAAATGTTATAATTATTATATTTGCCAATATCTATGATGGAAAAGTTATGAAAAAATAGTAAAATGCACCCCACGCTTTTTACTATGAAGTGAAAATATTTTTTAATGAAAAATTATTTTTTAATTTTTAGTTCGGTTGCATATAAAAGCGTGTTTTTAGTTTTTAAACTATTAATTATTTTTCATTTTTTAGTTCGTTATATTGCACAAAATTCTTAATATAACAGTAAATTAGAACATACTATTTAATTAAGCAGCAAAAAGAAAATAACCAGCCCCCTATGAAATGACAATGGTAGCAAATTTTAAAATTTGCAAAGATTGCAACTCACTAAAAATTTCTTCTTCATTAAGTAGCAAAGTTTCAAATTTTGCCAACAGATGGCAATCCAGGCAATGTTTGGACCGTTGCCAACATTTTTCAATCCACTAAAAAATTTCTTCTTCATTTAATAGCAAAGTTTGAAATTTTTCCAACAGATGGCATCCTAGGTGTTGTTTTTATAATATAATGGAATTTTTTTCCTGGCGATTAAAAAAAAAAGATAAAGGGATACTGTTTGCAGATTATTGCATTGTCATGGGTCCTTAATACGTGTGCAAAGTTTCAAAGAAATCGAATAGCTGGAAGTTGGTTAAAATTAGGCTCAAAGATTCCGTTACATAGGCAGCCAGATAGATAGTTACAACCCAAGTTAATAAAAGCGTGTTAATAAAAAATAGGGTATTCCATTTAAAATTCTCCAACCTACAGAGAAATTTATAAACTTGGCAACCTTGCAAATATATTTTTTAATTCTTCCACAGCCTTCTTAAACTTATGAGCCGTGAAGGAGGAAATCTGGCAACATAGCACAGTAGGAATGTCAAGTAAAGTTTAGAAGTAAACGGAAACAAGTTTAAACGATTGCTTAAAAGGTTTTTTTTTCTGTTTTTAAAAGGTAAATCGTAGAGTATATTTATTATATGAAGAAAAAATAAGTAATTCGTTGTTATATTTAAAAAATAGGACCAATGCCAATATGCCAATCGTTGTTTTTACGTTTAAATGTGCGCATATAGTTGGTGCGTACGATTGTTGTAAGGCGTACATTATGCCACGAACGTGTTGCGTTTCGGGCTGCAAAACAAATTACCCCAGTTATATTAAAACAGAGGGTTTCAAACAACATTTAAATTCCCCAAAGACGATGAAATTAGAAAAGCCTTGTTGTGCGCTTTTGACCGGATAAGTGTTTTTTTTTAAAGTAAAAGTAGTACCCATATGGTAAATGGACAAATATATTTTACGAGCAACTGATTAACTAAGTGTTTTTAAAAAATTGGTTTAATTTGATATCAATAGCGGGTAAAGTGCACCAAAAACAATTATTTACCCCAAGCAGTATCCTAAGGACTATATTAACTAATGCGCATAAATATACTGGTAAGTTCACCAAAAAATAATATTCATAAAGATATTCCAAAAGTTATTTACTTAAGGCGGTTTTAGGGTAACTATAGTGGAAAACCTAATTTAAAGCGTTTTTATTTTAAAGTGCATCTTATGTAATACAAATTAAGTTTTTATATTTATAACTAAACACACATGCTTTCAATTCATTTTTAGTATTGCAAATATTACTAAATAATAAATGTTTAGTTAAATTTAAAAAGCTACATTGGTCTGTTGGCAAAAAACGCATAAAGAGTGGTGGGTAGAAAAAATCCTAACTACTTGAAATTTTTAAATCCTTACCAACAAATTTGTATAAGGCAGAAAAGTCCCTGATAAGTTTTGCAGACACATTATAGCTTTTTAGGGAAATCATAGTATTTTAAATTAGACCTATAAGTTGTCTAAAACATCTTTTAAAAAAAAATTATGCCTATATTTTGTTTAAAACACTTAAAAAATTAATTATATTTAGCATATAATCTATTACACTACTCATTTCAATATTTCTACTGTACAGTGTTGTTTGCAACGTTGCCTTTCTTACTTCACGGCTCATAAGTTTAAGAAGACTGTGATTCTTCATATTTAGTTACCCCTTGGCACAAAATTTGGTTCATTTATATTTGATGGTTGCTGATATAATCCATCGTTCCTGTATTTTTACTAACCCTGTATAATTATTGTAATAATTTTGTCTCTGAGAAAGAAGATGAACATCCTGTATAGAAAATTAATTTAAGTTGATAAGCTTTATTGAATTTTAAAGAAAAACTTTCTTAATAAGTTTAGCTTCTCTGATAAATCACCGAGTGTACCAACATGTCCTTTGATTTTCTTCCAGGTTCCAGAATTATTGAGTTCCAATCTATGTTCACTCCGCGGTGGCGAAGAACGGTTCGCGTTTTCGTGTGTATGGGAGATGGACCACGAAGCAAACATACTGAATACCAGGTTTCACAAGAGTATAATAAAGTCGAAAGCCGCCATGACGTATGAGGAAGCTCAGATAACCATTGACGACAAAAACCGAACCGACTCCATAGCGGAATCATTGAGAAATCTGAATAAACTGGCGAAGATTTTGAAACGAAGGAGATTGGAAAATGGGTAATGTTTATTGTAGTGTGGCATGTATTTTTCACAAGCTTTTATTTAACTGGCAAGGTTTGTATGTACAGGGTGGGGCCTTTTTCGTTGACCTTCCAGGGTGTAGCGAAAACTAAAAGAGATAAAACTAATCTGATAGCGAAATCTCGATTTCAATTTTTAACACAAATTTAATGGTTAAAGTAAATCATGGCTAACTTGATTTGTTTTGGAGATACAGAGTGTTTTTCAAATTTTGTCAATTTGGCCAGGCACTTGTAACTCGCTTTATATTATGTGTAGAAAAAAATGTAAACAGAAAAGTTTTAGGGATTTTTACGTAGAATTCAGTGGCGTACCTATATTTTTTCTATCGAGTTTCATTTTGAAATTGTAACACAAATTTGGGATTTTTAAATGGAACACCCTGTATATTTTATTATTAGTTAAAAGGTCTTCCTAAAATCTATAGGATTTCCTCCATTATTTACGATTAAAAAATGGATATCCAGACCAAATTTGTTTTTATCCATAATAATTGTTTGGATTTAAACGTTATTACAAAGAAAATATTTAAAAGTATTAGCAAAATAAATATTTATCGCGATTATAACCAAGCTTTCATTTCAAATATCAAATGTCAAACTATCAAAATCCGCTATTTAAAAAGCGACAGCGGTCATTTTTACGCTAAGCAAAATACTCAGCTGCTATCGAAAAAGCAGTAATCAGCTTTGCATTCGGGGTGACGGTAATTTTCTAGAAACCTGCGGCAACTCGGATTTTAACAAAATTTGGTATACAGGGATTTTTGGGACGCTGAGCACGAATCTGAAAGATTTTTTTGGCGGAAACGTTTCGTTCTCGAGATATTCATCATCAAAGTTCAAATTTGAACTAAGCTTATTTTCACTATATTCCCCCTTCTTTTTGCACACAATTCTTGATTTAAAGCTAAAGTGTCACACAATATTTGATTTTCACCTTTTAAAACCCCGTTTTTCTACGTTTTTACATTATTTTTGCATTAAATTGCGTGGCTTTTCTTTGATAATGCGCTATGCAATTTAATGCAAAAATAATGTAAAATACGTAAAAAAGGGGTTTTAAAAGGTAAAAATCAAATAATATATGCCACTTTAGCTTTAAATCAAGAATTGTGTGCAAAAGAAGGGGAATATTGTAAAAATAGGATTAGTTTAAAATTCAAGTCTGATAATGAATATCTCAAGAACGAAACGTTTCCGCCAAATCTTTCAGATTCGTGATCAGCGCTCCAAAAACCCCGTATACCAAATTTCGTCAAAATCGGAGCTGCCGCAGGTTTCTAGATAATTACCCACATCTAGACAATAAAAAATGGTAACTTTTACAGGGCTTTGGTGCTGGCTTCAACGGAAGTAAAAATCCTAATGGACTCCGAGACGATGGAGCCGCTCGACGTTGAAGTGAAGAAGATGTACGAGACGAACTCAATGGTCGAGGAATTTATGTTGTTGGCGAATATAAGCGTGGCTGAGAAGATATTGCAAGAATTTCCGGACTGTGCGATGTTAAGGAGACATCCCACGCCGCCTGCAAGCAATTTTGATCCGTTGGTTAAAGCTGGAAGACATTTGGTAAGACACGTTCATTTTGGAGTTAAATTGCAACCAACAATAGAGACATTTTGCGCCTCTTAAAATAACAGACGTTTTTTGGCCTCCTTATGGTTATCGTTATTAAACATAACGAATATGGCAGCAGTTTAAGACAGAGATTTTGCAGCCTCTTTTAAGAAATTTATCTTGCGTCTGCGCTTTCGACACATAACCTTATTTGTGCCTGTGGTTCTCCGATTTTAAAGTTAACGAAAAATCAGTATTTACTTTTATTCTTCATAAGATATAAATTGATATTTAAATATATGCAAACACTTCTGTTAATTTCGTTTTTTAAAGTAGATGCAAACAATACAGTATAAGCAAAACACAAAAAGTAAGGTTAAGTTTGGTAGTAGAATAAAAAGCAAGTGTGCCAGATTGTAACATGTAAATTAATTACTGAATTAGAATATCCGTAAAAGTGCAAGTCCGTTTGAATTTCTTAACACTAAGTATTTGATTTTTATTACTGCTATAGATTTTTCGCTAATTAGAGCCTTTGTATAAATGATATTTTAATTAATACGGCAATAAAATTTTAACCTTTTAAATAATTGATATTAAAATTTCTACAAACCGGCAACCACGCAGTTTAACAATAACGATAACGATAACGATAAGCTCTTCGGTATTCATCCGTAATTAAAGGAGTCCGGTATGGTTAATAACGATAACGGATCATGTCTGCGTTACTGCGCAGTCTCAGAATAACGTTAACACAACGGAATTGCAAAATAAGGGGTGCAAAATGTCTCTAATACCTGAAAAATACTTTGGTAACTCAAATTTAAGATACTTTATCAGAGTTAGGTTGTATTCGAATACTCAGTATTGTGAATAGTATTCAGAATTCATTTTGCCGGTATTCGAATACATTTGTGTTTTTGGTATTCGGTATTTGACAGAATACTATTTTGCTTAGTATTCGGGATTCAGTATTCGAATACTGATTCCGGGTATTCATGTATTCGAATACTTTTTTCTTCCAAATATTCAAATATTCGGTATTCGAATATTTTCTTTTTCCGGTATTCGTATTCGTATTCGAATACCGATTTTCAGTATTCTGCCCAACTCTGTACTTTATTAAAAGATCTCTAATTTTGACAGGTTTGGTAATTATTTACCAACCGAGTCCGTCGCCGATTTTATTAAAATTTGTTATAGGGTTTTTTTGGTGCGCTAATTACGAATCTGAAAGGTTTTTAATTGGACGCGTTTAGTTCTTCTTCTATCGTCAGATTTGAAAATCAAAATAACCTCATTTTCACTGTATTCCCTTTTTTTATGCAAACATTTCTTGATCTACAGCTAAATTGGCACACAATATTTATTTTTTACTCTTTAAGAATCTGTTCTTTAATGTGTTTTATACCTTTTTCTATAAAAGTGTAAAGCTTTGCCTTAGAGGCCGCAATCATGTATACAGAGTGTTACATAATGTTAAATTTTAGGGGCAGATTCTACTATTGTAAACATAAAAAAGTTCAGATAAACATGGCTCCGCAAATTCTTTTTCTTAAAATATAGGGTGTTAAACTTATAATATCTTAAATATCCAGAATATCCTTTACATAATTGTCCAGTTGCCTGTCAAACTGCAAAGTCAATGAATATTTCTGATAAAAAACGGCACGCCACTGAGAGTCTAAATGTGTTTAAAATAATTTTTTTGCCTTTTTCAGATCAGGTAAATAAAAATACAGCTTTTATGTCTCCTTATTTTTATCTCTAAAAGATCCAACACGACGTATTCCATAGCTCCGACCCCATAGGGCGTCGTGCGGAAGGCCATCCATATCGAAGACCACTCCTCGCGTCCGCTCGGACAGTGATCTTCGGCCAAATTCATTTGCCTCAGTAGACGAGGGGATCCAAGGACAACAGATTTCTGCATCTTCATCAACAGTTGTTCGGGTGTATTCTGACATGCTGGAATATACCTTATTTCCCTTAATATGTTATTCTTCATGCCTCCCAAAACACCAATTATCAGGACAACCAATCGCACCGTATACTCCGGAGAAGTCTATTACATACATGGTGTGGTTTGTCTTATCAAGGAGAACAATGTCGGGTTTATTCGCTTGAATTTGATGCGATGTTGGGAACGCGTAGTTCCAGTATATGCGACAGTTGTCATTTTCCACTTCTGCCTCAATGTCTCCGGGAGCAAACGGCAATATTGCTGTTTCATCGATGCCGTAGTAATGCCTCAGGTGATAGTAAAGTACCCAAAGAGCGTCATTATGCCGATGGATTTAGCTATTGACAGCATGCAGTGGACAAGCTGACAATAAATGCATAAGGGTTTCGGGTTGCTGTCCACAGGCTCGACATGCGGTGTCAAGAACGTTGGAAAATTGGCTTCGGTACACCAATGTGTTTATCACCCCATCTTGGCATGCTAGTAAGAATCCTTCAGTCTCGGACGGATTTCAAAAACCCAAACGTAAGCTTTCGAGATAGATCGAGTCTATTATTATTATTATTATTATTTTCATGTCTTGTTTAGTTTAAGAGGAAAAAACAGGTAATTGCATATTTTTAGACCATAAAAGAAGCATTGCGGGAACTTTTCTTTTAATAATCATTCAAAGATTATTATCAATTATGTTACAACAACAATGAATTATTATTTAAATAGGGTTTTTATGAAGTTTAACAATTTTTACAAATATAAGTGTTTTCATCCTTTCTCTTAGGAAAGAAAAAATTTTTGGATTTGTGTTTATATAAACTTTTCTTTATATTTTCTGATGTAGAATCTCCCATTACGTTTTTTTTAACTACATTCTGTAACATCCTGTATACATGATCCAGTCATGGCAAATGTGATTTAAACGATTAAAAATAAAGATTTGCAATTTTGTGGAAAAAATATAAAATAATTTTAAAAACAGGTTTTTAAAAGGTATAATTAAACTATGATGTGCCATTTTACCTTTAAACAAAGTATTTTTTGCAGGAAGAAGGGGGAAAACAGTGAAAATGAAGTAAGTTTAATTTTCAAGAACGAAATGTGTCCGACTAAAAATTCTTTTAGATTCGTAATCAGCGCCCAAAAAAACACCTATATCTAATTTTACCACCACCATGACTTCTCTATGATATCTTACAACAACCTTAAAATTTTATTGACTTTTTTTATTTCATGACTCAGGCTTTGATCACACTGTAAAATTATAGGATTTCTTAATAAAGTATTTATTATTTTTGTTAACAGAGTCATAATCATTCAAGTAATATGACGCTTCGATTTTTTAGGGTTTTGACATACAAATTGATTGTGGTAAGAATCTAGCGGCATCTTTGGATAAAGCAGTTCGCGAAGACAACCCGTACCTTAATACAATGTTGAGGATGTTGGCGACGCGGTGCATGTTGCAGGCGGTGTATTTCCCCAGTGGGACTTTACAAAAAGACGATTTTTACCATTATGGACTCGCTGTACCGCTGTATACGCATTTCACTTCTCCTATCAGGAGATATGCTGATATTATAGTCCACAGATTACTGGGTAAGCAGCCTACAACTTTTTCGTTAAAAATTCAGCGATAAAGGAAAATGTACGAGATTAGATTAGATTAGATTAGGAGGTGGATTGCATATCCTCTAACACTGCAACCTGCTCAGGTTTATTGTGTGTCCTCCGTCCATAGGTTAGAGCACGCTATCCAAGCCGGTCTGTTTAATCAGACTCCACAAGCTTGAAACTGGCCCCTTGGTATATCTTGCCGCTTTAGGTTTTTCTTCACCCAGCCTTGCAAACCGCAGACGACAAAGGGCTTCGCAGTAGCACCATACGTGTTCTGCGGTTTCTTCCTCCTCCTGGCAAAACCTACATAGGTTTTCTTCTGCCAGGCCCATAGTTTCCAGGTGTTTATTCAGTCTGCAATGACCTGTCAGTTGACCTACTATTATTCTTACTGCCTTCCGGTTATAATTCAGAAGGTCTTTTGTAAATTCTGGCGAGTAAGCCTTGATGAACACTTTCGCCTGACGCTGTCCTGGTGTTCTCCTCCACCAGTCTTGTGATTCCCTCATAATCCATGATCTAATGGATGACCTTACCTGGCATGATGGAATACCACAGTAGGGCTCAGGACCTACCATTGTCCTACCAGCCCCTCCTTTGCCAATTTATCAGCTTCTTCATTGCCTTCGTGGCCTTCGTGTCCTGGTACCCAGGCAATGGTTAGCTTGTTGGACGCACCCACCTCTTCCAGGGCAATTACGCAGTCCCGCACCAGCTTGGAGCTGATTTTGCATGAACTGAGTGCCCTGATGGCTGCCTGGCTGTCCGAATAGATTACTATGGTTTTATCCTCATAGCTCCTTCTGATGATTTCCCTAGCGCATTGTTCTATGGCTACAATTTCGGCCTGGAACACAGTAGGGTGTTGTCCGAGACCCAAGTTTATTTTCGTCCTTGGTTTGTCCCCATATATACCTGCTCCAACTCCTTGGTCTGTTTTGGAGCCGTCTGTATACCAGATTAGGTCGGCTTTAATGTGAGGCCCTGCCACCCAGTCCTTTCTGTCTGGTATTAAAGTTTGAAAACCTTTGTTTAGCCAGTAGCTTGGTACCATTTTGTCTGAAGGCATCTCACACACTGAGTTGACTTCTTGGTCCTCCTTGAATCTCCATTGTATGGCCCTTTCCTGTCTTATGATAGGACTCTGGCCTTGTTTGAGACGGTATTGTACCGCTTTCACTTCACCCTGTATGTAGATGTGAAGTGGCGGTAGATTAAGCAGCGTTTCCAGTGCTGCAGTAGGGGTCGATTTCATGGCCCCCGTAATACATAGACAAGCGAGTCTCTGTATACTTTGTAATTGCCTTATTGCCGTCTTTTGTAGCGTCTTTGCACCCCAGGCAATTGACCCGTAGGTTATCATTGGTCTGACGACCATTTTGTATAACCATAGGTTCATCTTCGGACTGAGTCCCCAATTCTTTCCGCAAAGTCTTCGGCATCTACCCAGGGTAGTTCTTGCCTTCTGAGTGACTTTGCTTAAGTGTGGTCCCCAGGTTAGTTTTTGGTCAAAGATGACTCCTAGATATTTAACCTCTTTTGAAAAGGGGATTTCCACAAAATGTACGAAGTCGGCTTTGTCGTGTCTGCAGTTCAAGTGTAATTAATCAAGAACTTATGTTTCGTGGCTGTTGGTTGGTGACCGCGTTCACCAGTGTTTTCTTTTATTGTCTATTTGTTGCAGTTAAATAAAACACTATTTGTTTTTACTAAATAGACTGTATCTACTAACTAAAAACGTCTGCTAGGCATGACGCCTGAAAGAAGAAGGCCAAAAGGGACGACTGCGCGCTGTGTTGCCACTTTTCCAACGTTGTCACGTTTTATAGTTTTTTCAAAATTTAGCAGGTACTAAACGGTGGCTTTAAATAAAAAAACTCAAAACACTGACTGTTAACCATGCTTTCTTTTATTAAGGTTCAAAGACCATAATGTCTTACATTTTTTTCTGAAATTAAATGCATATTTTCAAAAGTGCTTATTTCTAGCCGAGGCATGAACCAACAATTGGGTAATTTCTGTAAATATTTTTCGCCATTTTGGATCTATGTAGATACCAATTTTCATCAGTTGATTGACCGTGTTGCAAAATTGTGTTTCCGGGGATAACAGTGAAATTAAATATGAAAATAAAATTGATAAAACAAATGGTTACATTAGAAAAATCTATGGATTTAAAGAAAAAAATTCTAAGTCAGATAAAAAGTCTATATAGCATGTAAACTCAGGCACTTTACAGTTTTTTTTTATTCTTGAGTTAATGTGATTATTGTCATATGCTGTTTAAATAGATCATTTGATTTTGACAGATTTATCTATAGTAGGGGAGCCTACGATGCTAAAAGGGGATTTACTCGAGCGTCAAAAAGACCTATTGGGTTGCAAAGCTTGGATGGTAAGAATAAAAAATGTTATATAATTAATACCTTATCATCGGTGGGGGAAGCAGCTACAGATTTTTAAATATGTCAAAAAATACTGTTATTATTTTGGCTTGTGGAAATCGTTCGGATCGTATCGGATTATATATTTTTCGTTTTCCTTGAATTATTTTATTCAAAATCAAAATTACTTTTTTACAACTTTGTAGCTCTCCGCTTTCTTTGGATCACTCTCAAATTGTCAGATTAGTGGAATATTTACTCTTTAGCATGTAATTAACTCACCCTAGCCTAATTAGACGCGCATGAAAATTTCTGATGGATATATTTTTGTATTTTACGATCGCCCCTGTATACGGGGCTCATATTTAGTGGAGGTACTTAACAGGGTACAAGGTATCCATATGTTTTTCTGACGCGGTGTAGTAAATCCCGAAATCCCCTCTTGGGCTCCCCTACCACTAATAAATAAAAATATTTACATAATTACACATGCTCAACACGGTTTTTTTCCTGAAAGATCCTGTCAAACCAATTTGGTACTGTATACTAACTTTCTCTGCTGTGCTCTTAAGTCTGGATTGCAGGTTAGATTAGATTAGATTAGATTAGATTAGGAGGTGGATTGCATATCCTCTAGCACTGCAACCTGCTCAGGTTTATTGTGTGTCCTCCGTCCATAGGTTAGAGCACGATATCCAAGCCGGTCTGTTTAATCAGACTCCACAAGCTTGAAACTGGCCCCTTGGTATATTTTGCCGCTTTAGGTTTTCTTCACCCAGCCTTGCAAACCGCAGACGACAAAGGGCTTCGCAGTAGCACCATACGTGTTCTGCGGTTTCTTCCTCCTCCTGGCAGAACCTACATAGGTTTTCTTCTGCCAGGCCCATAGTTTCCAGGTGTTTATTCAGTCTGCAATGACCTGTCAGTTGACCCACTATTATTCTTACTGCCTTCCGGTTATAATTCAGAAGGTCTTTTGTAAATTCTGGCGAGTAAGCCTTGATGAACACTTTCGCCTGACGCTGTCCTGGTGTTCTCATCCACCAGTCTTGTGATTCCCTCATAATCCATGATCTAATGGATGACCTTACCTGGCATGATGGAATACCACAGTAGGGCTCGGGACCTACCATTGTCCTGCCAGCCCCCTCCTTTGCCAATTTATCAGCTTCTTCATTGCCTTCGTGGCCTTCGTGTCCTGGTACCCAGGCAATGGTTAGCTTGTTGGACGCACCCACCTCTTCCAGGGCAATTACGCAGTCCCGCACCAGCTTGGAGCTGATTTTGCATGAACTGAGTGCCCTGATGGCTGCCTGGCTGTCCGAATAGATTACTATGGTTTTATCCTCATAGCTCCTTCTGATGATTTCCCTAGCACATTGTTCTATGGCTACAATTTCGGCCTGGAACACAGTAGGGTGTTGTCCGAGACCCAAGTTTATTTTCGTCCTTGGTTTGTCCCCATATATACCTGCTCCAACTCCTTGGTCTGTTTTGGAGCCGTCTGTATACCAGATTAGGTCGGCTTTAATGGGAGGCCCTGCCACCCAGTCCTTTCTGTCTGGTATTAAAGTTTGAAAACCTTTGTTTAGCCAGTAGCTTGGTACCATTTTGTCTGAAGGCATCTCACACACTGAGTTGACTTCTTGGTCCTCCTTGAATCTCCATTGTATGGCCCTTTCCTGTCTTATGATAGGACTCTGGCCTTGTTTGAGACGGATTGCAGGTTGATTCGATATATTTTGACTTTCAAAAGGCCTTTGACAAGGTAAATCACGATATATTAATCCTAAAACTTGAGCGTTATGGAATAAGTATTTCACTACTATCCTGGATCAGTAGCTATCTTCGAGACCGAACCCAAATAATTAAGTTCTGTAATAGGAAATCCAAAGAGATAAAGGTGTATTCTGGGGTGCCTCAGGGATCTCATTTGGGTCCTTTTCTTTTCCTTATGTTCATAAACGACCTATGTCCATATAGATTACATCATCGAGAAAGCATTTAGAATGGCAGGGTTTGTTATGCGACAGTGCTGGGACTTTAAGAACGTCGAGACACTTAAAACAATATATTATGCCCTTGTGAGGAGCCACTTAGAGTACTGTTGTGTTGTCTGGTCCCCTATGTATAATGTGCATATCAAAAGAATTGAGCGAGTGCAATCGAAGTTTACGAAATTTTTATTGTATAGGACAGAGGTTACCAATATTTCTGATATTCCATATCCGGAACGACTAAGGTTAACCGGCCTACAGAGCCTGCAGAATCGACGTGTGCAGCAGGATTTAACATTTGGGCATAATGTTATTAATAACTTCGTCAACTGTTCCGAACTCCTGAGTTTGTTTACTTTTAGGGTCCCCCTTCGCTCTACAAGGCAGACACATTTGTTCTTCTTGAACCCTATCATAACAGACATAGGCAGTAACGACCCAATTAGGCGGATTATGAGATCATTAAATGGATTACCAATGGAGTTAAACTTTAACTGCCCTCCGGATAAGTTTAAGAAGGTCATTAGGGCCGTCGTTACAAACGTTTGATGGGCAGTATTTCTCGTTAACTTTTGTGTTTTTTTTATATTTTTTTACTGTGTTTTTAACTATGTAGGTATACCCTTTTAATAATGTTTTTTCTTTTAATTATTTGATTTTCATTTTAGTTTTTAAAGTATTTGTTTCTTTTTACTTTTGTGTTTTTGTGAGGTTTTTCGCTTTTTCCGTCTGGAGTAATTTTTATATTTATCATCGTTTTTAACAATTATTTGTTTTATTTTTTGTTTGTTATTGTATTTTAAGGTATATAAGTATATGTTTTTAATTATGTTTTATTTAAACGACTTTTATATTAGTTTTTAAGGTTTTTTTTTTGTACTATTTGGGCACTGGCTGTTATGTAGGTTTAAATAAATATTTGTGTTTCAGCCGTTACTTGTGGTGCAGACAGTACATATCCAGATTTGTTGGATAAACAAAAAACTGCCGATCTATGTCAGAACTTGAACTACAGAAACAGAATGGCGCAGTATGCCGGAAGAGCTTCGGTGGCATTTAACACACATGTAAGTAAAATTGTGATATTACAGCAAAGAATAATGTCAATTTAAATTATTTTTTAGCTGTTTTTCAAAGGTAAACTTAACGACGAAGAAGGGTACGTTTTGTATGTAAGGAAAAATGCTTTACAGATTTTAATTCCAAAATATGGTTTGGAATGTACTTTATATTTGGTGCAGAAAGGCGATACAAGTATTTTTGAGTATGATGAAGAAGTGAGTACTTATTTTTTAAATTAATATATTTACATCTATTAAACAAACAAGGATATTAATATGAGCGATTAATGCTTAAGTTGGTTACAATATTTTTTAACAAATTTAAATTTGGAAACCATATTATTCCTTATTTTTTTGCGGTTCTAGTCTTGTTTTAGGCACCAACTTGACAAATTTCTTGCTTGCTTGCTTGATTGGGTTTATGGCTTTGCTGCAAGGCAATCGCCAGCACGATTTCGTGGTGACTCCGATGTTGTCTGGCTCTTAAACTATATCGGGGCCTCCAACTTTTCTTCTTTGACTGAGCTTTTTCTTAAGTGCTGTGAAGGAGTTAAAGTGTATTCTGAGCTATTTAGTAATTATTGAGCGAATATGATTATGACAGACTTAATGAGGTTACAATTAGTTAACATGCACTACATAGGTGTTTGGATGGGAAGGAAATTAAGACAAATCAAAAGGAAAAAGGTGACATACAAAAGCTGAGCATTACAATTTTATTCGATTAATATTTAAAAAAGTTATGATTATGTTAATTGAGTTTTCGTTTAAATTAGAGAGAACTGTATTAATTGATATGGGGGTTGAAAAATTCATATTTATAAATTCACTGTATAGATCAAGGTTCGGAACAACATTGATGGGACATTCGAAAAAAATATGATCCATGTTCTCAATGCATCCACACTCGCAAAGAGGGCTATCTTTTATTTTAATTTTAAATAAATTTCTTATTGTTAACATTTAAATAACAAACTTAGGTTATGGTGATTCTTAACCTTTACGCATAAATTTGGGAAATTATTGTTAAGGACAAACAATGTATAATAATAGTAAACAGTTGGTAAAATGTTTTTAGTTAGGAAGATAATTAATTATTTTCAATACATAAGATATGAATTCTGAGGACAAATATTGACTAATAATGTAAAACAAGGTAGTTACCTATTTTTTCTGTCTGAAATAATTTGGTATAATTATTATAAGCCACAATTTAAAACAACGGAAATATAAACTTTCACTACAATAGAGACATTTTGCACCTCTTAAAATAACAGACGTTTTTTGGCCTCCTTATGGTTATCGTTATTAAACATAACGATTACGGCAGAAGTTTTAGACAGAGATTTTGCAGCCTCTTTTAAGAAATATATCTTGCGTCTGCGCTTTCGACACATAACCTTATTTTTGCCTGGGTTCACCCATTTTAAAGTTAATGAAAAATCAGTATTTACTTTTATTCTTCATAAGATATAAATTCATATTTAAATATATGCAAACACTTCTCTTGATTTCGTTTTTTAAAGTAGATGCAAACAATACAGTATAAGCAAAACACAAAAAGTAAGGTTTGGTAGTAGAATAAAAAGCAAGTGTGCCAGATTGTAACATCTAAATTAATTACTGATTTAAAATACCGGTAAAAGTGCAAGTCCGTTTTAATTTCTTAACACTATTTGATTTTTTATTACTGCTATAGATTTTTCGCTAATTAAAGCCTAGGTATAAATGATATTTTAATTAATACGGCATTAAAATTTTAACCTTTTAAATAATTGATATTAAAATTTCTACAATTTGGCAACCACGCAGTTTAACAATAACGATAACGATAACGATAAGCTCTTCGGTATTCATCCGTAATTAAAGGAGTCCGGTATGGTTAATAAAGATAACGGATCATGTTTGCGTTACTGCGCAGTCTCAGAATAACGTTAACCACAAAGGAATTGCAAAATAAGGGGTGCAAAATGTCTCTATTGACTTAAAAAATATCCCCTAAAAGGGTGTAACATTTTGTGACTTGTAAATTAATCTATTAAACTTTTTTTGTTGTGTTTACTTCTTTATTTGTTTTGGTTCCTACTTTGCCGACCCTAAGCTGGAGTTTTTGTTTGTTATTGTTTTTTTTGTGTATCCTTACGTCATTGATTTATTATTATTTTTAAATTTTAGTTATTAAAATATTTTACTACCCTGTTATTTATCTCTTACAAAAAAATGACTTGGAACAATAATATATGACTAAGGTCTGCATTTTTGACATATCAGTGACAGCTCTTAATGTCAAGGTCACAGCTGGGCGCCAACGCAATCGCTACCGCTAGCCAGACAGCCGAGGATCTACCCGAAGAGGAGGGAGAACAACATATCAAAAAATCAGCCAACCTAAAATTCACGTTTTTATTTTTTTATTATTTATTATTATTACAAAATTTACGGGTAACCCCATTTTAAAAAGTTAACAATATAAATATAATAACAGATGATGGAAACAAGAATAAAATAAAAGTATACTTAAAAAAAAACTAAATAAAGCTAAAGGATCACATTTCAGAACAATAAATTAAAAAAATACATATATATATATATATATATATATATATATAATTATTCAGTATCACATTATTTATCACAAAAGTCTTCGTCTAAAGCCAGAGAGACTGCCATCAAAAATATCAATATTTTTATCCAAAGATTTTAAGTATTTTAAAGCTCTATCTATAGGGGAGTGTGCGCCATAGTTTGTTGAATGGAAGGGAATGTAGAATAAGTCCACATGTCGTAACATCTATTAGGAACATTCAATCGAATCAAAGCCAGCAACTGAGAGGAATTAGTAATACCATTTATCAATTTAAAAATAAAACATGCATCAATCATGAGTCGCCTCTTCTCAAGTGTTGCCAACCTTAGCACATTCAACATGTCCACTCTATGATAGTTCTCCATACACAGACCATACTTAAAAGCAGCAAATCTTAAAAATTTGTGTTGAAGACGTTCAGTCATATATTTATGGTTGTGATAAAAGGAGACCATATCACGGTGGCATATTCCACATTCGATCTGACAAGTGAACAATACAGATTTCTTATTGTCTCAATTGAAAATTGAGAACAATTTCTCAATACAAACCCCAACATTCTCATTCCCTTAAGACTCACCCTGGAAACATGCTCAACAAAAGTTAGCCTTTCATCAAACCAAACACCAAGATCCTTTGAAGTCTTAGTATAGGACAAATCTACATTATCTATTGAGTACTTTGTTGGAACTCTCTCACGACTTCGAAAAAAACTGATATAATACCATTTATCTATATTTAAAAACAGATGATTCGACTGTGTCCACTGCCAGAGCGCATTCAGATCCTCCTGAAGTTCCACTGCGTCCCCCCGTCTCAACCACTTTGTAAATTTTTAAGTCATCAGCAAACATTAGACCCTTTGAATGACGTAAAACGTCAGTCAGATCATTCACAAATAACACAAACAGAAGGGGAGCGCAATGAGACCCCTGGGGAACACCAGATGTAACCTCAAATACTCTTGAAACATTATTATTAATCTTCACAGCCTGCGTTCTACCTGTAAGAAAACTACCTAACCATTTAATAAGTCCCTGAGAGAAGCCCAAACCTACGAGTTTTGCCAAAAGAATCTTAAAGTTCACCCTGTCGAAAGCCTTGGAGAAGTCAGTGTAGATTGAGTCTACCTGATGGCCCCTCTCCAAGGCTTCCAACAAGTCAATCTTATATGTCGCCAAGTTCTCAGTTGTAGACCTATTATCAGAGAATCCAAACTGACCATTATTTACAATTTCTCTGCATGACCAATTAAGTTGGTCATACATTAAGCTATCAAAAAGTTTTGCCATTGATGACTGCTTACAAACCCCTCTATAATTAGCAATATCCTCCATATCGCCCGACTTAAAAACAGGAGTTATGTAACTGTGTTTCCACAAAGTAGGAAAAGTACCGCTATCCAATGATTTACTAAAGATAAGATGTAAAGGCCTTGTCATTGTAAACACGCAGTTTTTCAAAAATAGATCAGGAATCTGATCAGGTCCACAGGTGGTCCTAGTAGGTAATTTTTCGATCTTAGTAAAGACATCAGCAACTGAAAAGTTCCTCATAGACACGCTAACCGAACGATCAAAGTTGAACTCTGGAACAGGGCAATCTAAATCGTCATATACATTCGAGAAATGATCGGCAAACAAATTTACTACCTCTTCTCCATTATGTCCCTCTCTCCCATTAAAATACATACTGTTAGGCAGGTGGTTTGCTCTTCTCTTACTATTTACATAACTCCAGAAGTATCTAGGATTGTTAATTAAAGAACTCTCAACATTGTTTCGATGTGCTTCATAACATTTATTTGATTCAGCTCTACATGCAGCACGGAATTCAGAAAATACCTCATAATCTGTCAGATTCCTTGTCTGCATAAACCTCTTATGAGCAACCTTTTTTCTACAGATGAGATCTTTTAATTTTGGGCTATACCAATTTGGAAAATTGGTATTCTTAATGCGCTTTTGGGGTACAAATTGATGAAGGCATACATGCAAAACCTCATAAAACCTTTCAACAGCCTCATCCACACTCACATCCATAAAACAATTATCCCAGTTACAGGAGGCTAAATAAGAATTTATGGCTTCATAATTAGCATTCTTAAAATCAAAATATAACTCTTCAGTTATCAAAGGGCTATAGTTATACAAAATTTCAAAACAATAAGCTTTATGATGAGTACTCTCTGGTTTTCCCGACGTTGCTATCTCTCGGAGTAATTCTAAAGAGCTAATGACTCCTTTACTTTCAGCATCAAACTCAAAGAACTGGAGACGTTGTTTTCCATCCATTCGATCCAGTTACTGTGCGATTAAAACTGGATTCGACCAATATTCAACATGAGAAATTCGTACTGCAACTCGTAAAGCCTTTCATTCCCGGATTTAGTGTTCCCCCGTTAGTGAGTTAGAAAAGGAGAGTACTGCCGCCCCTATGGAGACAGAGAGTAAAGTTCAGGAAAGCGAAAAGAAAAGGAAAATGGAGAGTACCAAAAGCAGTAAAAAAAGTAAAAAGAAATAATGTTAAGTTTAAGTGCAAAAATATATTTTTTAAAATTTTTGTTTGACATTTGTAAAACAATATACATTTGTTTATAAAAGTGCTTTTTTTTTTTAATTGGAATAAGCACTTATCAAACCAGACCTGACCAACCTACACGTTGAACTTCATTTATTCCACTGTGATCATGATTAATAAGTTTTATCAAAGACAATTGCAGTTTCACTATAGACACCCAGAACAATGCTAAATTTTTGGTTATCAGCTTGGACGCTCGCTTCGTGGAATTTATGAAGCGGCTATCCATCGAGTACACACGTAAACAGTACGTATAATTTGCCGCTTCATAAATTCAGCCAAGCCAGCGTCCAAACGGATTTTTTTATATCTTTGGACAATCCACGAAGGCTGAAAGCCTAAATACTAACGTACCGTGGGTGTCTTAAGCGAGATAAGAGGAAGTTTGTTAACACGGGACTTAAAAACTTGAAGATTTGGGGTGGAAGGAAAGACCTCTGCTGGCAGTAGGTTCCACAGTCTAGAAAGGGATACAAGAACGAACGAAATGGGAAGTTCGGGGCCTGTCCAATTGAACCGTGTAGGGATGAATACGTAAGGCACCACGAGTTTTTCTATTGGGAGCTGCAAGAGGAGGGACTATACTGGATAATTCGTCGGAGCAGAAGCCGTAAAAGTATCTATAGAAGAGCGATAGATCTCCCACAGCTCGACGATGGGCAAGAGAAGGAAGTCTTTGAGTAAATAAAGGATCATTAATAAGACGAACAGCCCTTCTTTGAATGGCATCAATAATACTGAGGGTTGTAGGGGATGCCATTTCCCAGACCTGAGAACAATATTCCAGAGAGGGTCCAATTTGGGACACATACAAAGTGTATAAATTGGAAGGGGAGAAATACTTTTTGGCTCGGAAAAGAAATCCAAGCTTTTTTGACGCTGCGATGGCTATAGATACAATGTGTTTATGCCAGTTAAGGTTATTCTCAAATGTGACGCCCACAAGGTTAAATGTGTCCCCGCTTTGCAAAACCTGGCCACTCATAAGCAAAGAGTGAACGTTTGATGATTTCTTTCGCGACAAGGAACACGATTGTGTTTTGGATGCATTAAATTGAACGAGATTTTCATTTTCAATCCAATATCAAATTGAGATCCTGTGAAAGAGATATCTGCATCGCCCTGCGTTTGCTTTCCAAGTCGGGTTGAGAGATTGGTTTGGGAACCTGAAAAGTGGAGTGAAGGGTACTATCGTCAGCATAACTATGAATGGGATTGGTGGTAGAAGAAAGAAGGTCGTTGATGTGAAGAAGAAACAAAGTTGGTGCTAGTACTGAACCCTGAGGCACTCCACCATTAATTTCGTGAAAGCTTGAAGAGTGGCCATCAACAATGACTGATATACGTCGATTAGAAAGATAACTGGAGAGCCAAGAGCAGAGTTTAGTTGGAAGACCGTACGAGGGAAGTTTATTAAGAAGTGCGTCATGCCAGACCTGGTCGAAAGCCTTAGATATATCAAGAGCAACGATCTGGGACTCACCTAGAAACTCAAGAGACTTGTTCCAGTTGTGTGAAACGAAAGAAAGAAGATCTACTGTAGATCTCTTGTGACGAAATCCGTATTGCCTGTCATGTAAAATTTTATGTTTTTCTAAATACCTAAGAATTTGCGAGTTAATGGATTTCTCCATTACTTTACAAAGCATTGAGAGGAGTGAAATGGGTCTATAGTTGGATGGAAGAGATTTAGATCCTTTCTTGGGAATAGGCTGGACACATGCAGCTCCAGCTGTCTGGAAAAATACCCGTGTCATAAGAAATTCGAAAGAGCCTGGTTAAAATAGGTGCAAGTTCAGGAGCACATTTTTTTAAAACGATTGCTGGTATTCCATCTAGCCCAGACGATTTCTTGGTGTTAAGAGAAGAAAGGATACGCTTAATGTGGTTTATCTGGAAATGGCTAGAGTTTTAAATTGTTAAATGAACACTCTGAATATTTAAACATTTTTGGATTCCTGCGACAATTCTTAATCAGAATGTGACATTTTTAAATAATTTTTCGCCTACTTGAGTTATTGAGAGCTTTTTAATATTGCATCTAGATGGCCATGATCCTCTATGTGTATATTTTTAATCCGATTGTGAATAAATTGGTATCTTTAGATTTTTGATAAAAGTGCTTGTCTAAAATGAGTTGTCATTTAAAAACTAATAGTTAGACACGAAAATGTCAATTTGTCAACTTGTTTTATTCCTATTTTTCATACTAGTCACTAAAACTTTGCATTTGTATGTTTCTAACATCACCTGGGGTCCTTCAATTAATTTACGTCCCATCATAGCCACCTAGATGCAATATTAAGAATGGTTTAAAAAAATCAAGTAGGTTTAAAAACTTCTTAAAATGCCACATTCTAAATAAAAATTGTGTTGGGAATTTAAAAATGTCAAAATATACAGGGTGTTCCATTTGTAAATTCAAATTTGGAGCCATTTCCGGTTAAACCGGAAATTACTGGAAAGTGAAAAATATGTGAAAACTCTCCTCTTCCCATACCATTTATCTACACCAAGTCTCATTTTGATATGTTTGATATTTTAGGAGTTATGGCTTGTCTAATAAATTCGTTGACAGTCGGTATACAGGGTGATCAAACCTAAATCAGCAATATTTCTAACTTCTTTATTAATGGAGATACAAAGTCGGTTAATTTAGTAAAGTTGTAGTATTTCTTTCGCTTTTTAACGTGCTGCCAACCGAAAAAATAATTGAACAGGATTTCGATGTATTACAAAAATGGGACACCCTGTTTATTATATCACCATTCGAAAGATCTATCAAAGAGCTTTAAAAAAAAGTCCACATTTGATACATCCAATTTTTTATAGTTTTAGTAATCTTTAGGAATTTGATAGTAATCACCATTAAATAGATATTTTAAAGAGCTTTAAGAAAATACCACATTTGATATGTCTATATGTCTATCTCTTATAGTTTTGGAAATATGGCCATACAAAACCTAAAAATAGTAGATATAATAGAGAATTATTGCACAGTGAAATAAGGCCAGGCACTAATAATACCGGCATTATTTAGACATCAGAGCTTGCGCAGATGCATGGTAAGATAAGGACTCTGCCTGGCTTTATTTATGTCGATTTTAGGTCGTGCCTGATTTTGGCCTTATTTTAACTTCGGAACTGTTCGTCTAACCGAACGGCTGCCAACCACAAAATCAAAAAGTTTTTAGAAGTAAAAATACTTAAAGCCTTGCTTTTCAAATGTATTTCTGTAATTGTGTTAAAAGCCCAACAACACAACAAAATAAAAAACTTCTAGTATTTTTCCCTTTTTTAGGTTAATGGTACTGTCAATATGATTTGCAACAACTCTAAATATTTGGTACAAGCACTATTTAAATAATTATATAACTCTCGAGCTTAATAAGGCAACTTGCAATAATTCTAAAATATCTATTTTTATCTTTGACACTAAACTTAGTGCTAATTTTCAGATTTGGATGGTCATATCTTTAAAACTATAGGAGATAAACATATCAAATGTGGTATTTTCTTAAAGCTCTTTAAGTTATCTATTTAATGGTGAAATTCTTGAGGATGGGCCATATTTCCAAAACTATAAAAAAATTGGATATATCACATGTGGACTTTTATTTAAAGCTCTTTGATAGATCTTTTGAATAGTGATATAATATACAGGGTGTCCCGTTAAGACGAAGGTACATTTTTTGCAATAAATCGAAAACCTGACGTTCCATTGTTTTTCTGTAGATAGCACTTTGATCAGCAGAAAAAATACTACAACTTTACAAATTTAACCGACTTTGTATCTTCAATTTATTTATTTATTTATTGGTAATAATTACACTACATAAGTGTTTTTACACGTCAATTTACATTAATTAGACAAGAAACATTTAAAAATATTCTAAAATTTTCCTAAACATTATACTCAATAAAATTTAAAAAATACAGTTACATCACAATAACACTGACAGTCAATCACAATTATTAAAAAGTATTTAAACTAAAACAATAATGTTTTACTAAAGTTCAGCCCTCATGAGAGTCCTGAAATATATATTCTTTTTTTTTTACCTTTTTAAGTCAAAATTCAAATTAACTAAAAATAAAGCCGCTGCTCAGATATTCATTCACAGAAAAAAAGGCATGTTTTAATAGGTACTTTTTTATAGTGCTTCTAAAAATCTTGTCGTTCAAACATCTAATGCGCTGCGGAAGCGCATTAAAGTATGTTATACAGAAGTAATTGGTGCCACCCCTGGATCTTCCAAGTCTATGAAATAGAATAAATATGGTCTACATTCCTCCCGGTAGCCAATATTAGCAATTATGCAAACGCATCTCCTCTGCAATGTAAAAACTTTAGCAGCATGGGCTGAATGTCTCCATCCAATTAAAGCATAAGATAGCCTTGATGCAAAATTTCCGTGGTAAGCACAGAGTACAACATCCAAGGATACACAGCGAGAAAGACACCTTATTAAAAACAATGCTCTTGACAATTTTTTACAATGATTGTCAACGTGGGCTTCCCAAGTCAGTCCTGAGTCAAGTGTAACTCCAAGAAATACAACTTCTTTACCAGTGTCAAATGGCTTGTGTGTTTGTGACTGTCTTAGGGTAAACTTAATGTGCTGAGTTTTTGTATGTTAAGACACAGCCTATTGGCAAGAAACCATTGCTGAATGTTGGATTGTGTTTCCACAATGCCCTGTATTTGAGATGGATGATAACTATTAAGTGTTGTGGTGTCATCAGCAAATAAGATTATTTTGAGTAAGTCCTGAAAATTTGGAAGGTCATTTATAAATATAAGAATTAACCGGCTTTATACCTCCAATAGTAAAGATGTTAGCAATAGTGCCGACTTAAGTTTGATCACCCTGTATGTTATAGCACTTTTTAGCTCAGTGGTACGGCCTGGTCTTGTTTTTAAAGGTTTGATCTAGTTTTCTGCAGTTGAGAGCTAAAATGAGGTTTTTTTCAATAGATGGTATTTATTTGGGTACACGCCAAAATAAAATTAAAAGTACTAAAAAACCAAAAAAAAAAAAATTAAACAGTTAAATGTCAAAACATGTTTGACATTTAATGTCAAAGTTTTCAGAATATCCGAATATCCTAGAAAAACAGAAAAATATTGAATTTTAAAACCTAAATAATAGTAAGTTTTAATTTTTATTCCATTTGTCTTGACAACGGTGGCAGATTTGCCACCGAAACGTCGATTTTTAATTATCTTTTTACTTGTTTAATTTTTTTTTTTTTTTTTAGTACTTTTAATTTTATTTTGGCGTGTACCCAAATAAATACCATCTATTAAATGAATCCGCCAAACTACAGAACATATCTTCAGTTTTTTTCAATATTAATTTTAGAACGGATGGAAATGGAATTACTTTTAAGGACTTTCACAGCATTTAAAAACTACAATAAATAAAATATGGAGGTAGTAGGTGGTAGAAGTATATTCTTTAAACACTGTAGTGAAAAAAATAAATAAATAAAACACCATTTTATCAAAACAATTGATGATCTTTATTATATTAAAAAAACTAAGATTATTTTAATTAATCCTCTAAACTACCATTTTTAATTCTTAATTTCATGTCTAATAACTTGTTTTTTACCGAACCCACAAGAATACAAACATTTATCGAACCACTTCAGATCTTTCACCTCGTTTTCATGACTGCTATTCCTATAGACCTCTTTCAATTGATTACCATGAGAATCTAGTACCATAACTACATTAGTATCTCCAGCTATACCCAGTTGGTTGATCCCATTATAAGCTAAACTGTTGATTGAGTCATTGAAGCAGTGGCTGGTTTCAATGAATTCACCTGGTTCTCTCTTATCAATAATATAGACATCACCTGCTTGAGTACCAACAGCAATGTAGTTGTTATCTTTAGGATTTGAAGCGACTTTGGTTAGGGCACTAAATTCGTTGCTGTACAAAACTGAAAATAAAATACGGATTGGTATAGGTATAGTTTCCCAAAGTCGGTCTATATAAGGTCACGACATTCGGCCATATTGCTTTGACGTATTAACACGTCACATCTCCCATTTTTCGGCCATGTTGTTCAGTGCCGGAGATATACAGTTTATTGTATTAGTAGAACAACTGTTTACACAACAGTTTTTAATTATTATTAAGTTGTAAATTCTTTTACTTTAAATAAAAACATTTGGAAATACATATTTCAACAAATATCACTACCAAAACAATGCAAAATGAAATGCACAAATTCTAGACGCCACTGGATTGATCATTAGCTTTGATTTTTACCCAGTCTTGCCAACTTTTCTCCGAGAAGTGCCCTTCTTTGTGTCCCCGACCTCGAACCGCCTAAAAGTTGAGGATATGCCGCAACCTTATAAATATAAACTAACCTTCATAGTTTCCTAAAAACTGGTTTCCTAAAGTGGTCTTAACTCGGTTCTTTTCAATCAATAGTTAATGATATAACTGTTTACTTATCGGACACCTCGCCGATTTTTATGATTTTTGGATTTTTTTTTAAATCTTTGGACAATCCACGAAGGCTGAAAGCCTAAATACTACCGTACCGTGGGTGTCTTAAGCAAGATAAGAGGAAGTTTGTTAACACGGGACTTAAAAACTTGAAGAATTGGGGGAGAAGGAAAGACCTCCGCTGGCAGTAGGTTCCACAGTCTAGAAACTCTAGGGATAAAGAAACAAACGAAATGGGAAGTTCGGAGCCTGTCAAGTTGGACTGTATAGGGATGCATATATCCATCATGAAACTTGAAAAGCAAATTAACCTTATTTTCACTATATTTCCCTTCTTTTGACAAACAGCTCTCGATTTAAAGCTAAATTGGAGCTCGGTATTTAATTTCCACCTCCTAAAACATATTTTTTATTTATTTTACTTTTTTTTCCATAAAATTGTAAGGCTATACTTTCAATCACAGTAGCAGCGCAGTGGGTACTGTAATTAAAGTATTGCAATTTTATGGAAAAAAAGAGGTAAATAAATAAAAAGTGGGGTTTTAAGAGCTCAAAATAAAATATTGAGTACCAATTTAGCCGAAAACTCAAGAATTTTGTGCAAAAGAAGGGGAAATATGGTGAAGTTTAGATTAGTTCTCTATTAAAGTTTGATGTTGAATATCTCTAGAACAAAATGTTACCAACTAAAAATTCTTTTAGATTCATTATCAGCGTTCAAAAACCGCTGTATGCCAAAAATCATCAAAATCGGCGTGGTGTCCAATAAGTAAACAATTATAATAGTCAAAAGTATTGTGTACTAAGGAAGCAAATTAAATAATTTAGTAAAGTAACATCAAGTCTTTTTTAGTTGTAAATTTAAAGAGTACAGAGACCAAACCTACAGTCTTAGCTCAATTAGCAAAAAAGCATAGTCAAAACTTAGTTATTGCTGGGAAAAAAACCATTATTAAAACTTCATACCCATTCAGACATTTTTAAAGGTTCATAGGCAAAAAGCAGCAACAAAGTGGTACAGATGTCTCATCGTGTTTACATGCCAGCATTCTCTGTCTAATCTGTATCTGTTAGTGTTTTGGTTACATACATTAGACAGTGTTCCTTCCACACATTGCCTGTGTACCTTTTAAATTGGCTAAGCATGTAAGTATAAAGAACAGTATTTATTATGTT
>JACEGR010002928.1:0-102500 GCA_014170235.1 Listronotus bonariensis
ACTAGTTGTTGCGTTTTGTTCTTCATTTATTATTTGTACCTAGTTTTGTTTTTGTTTCCTATTTTTTCTTTGTTGTGTAAGTTTTTTGTTCTTTTAGATTCTTTATTTTTCTCTATTTTTTTTTATTTAACTATTGTTTTGGTTAGTTTTTGGTTGGTTTCTAAGTAGGTAAGGTAGGCAATGTTATTAAGTTTATTTTTGTGCCATCTTTTTGTTTTTTTTTATCTTTTAGGTTATTATTTGGGGTATGTTTTAATAAAAATCCACCAAAATTTTTGTGTGCTGTTTTTATTTATTTTTTTGAACAACTGTTGAACGTTGCGTTTCTTTTCTTTGTCAATTTTATTTCCTAGAGGTTGTTAATTTAACATGTTCGTATCTATAAAATTTAAGGACTCTTAGTTGTAGCTTTGTGTTCTTTATTTATTATTTGTATATAGTTTTATTTTCGTTTCCTATTTTTTTGTTTAGTTTGCTTATACGTTAGATTGTAAGACAATTGGAAGTTGGCACTCTAACTACAAACATTTAGGGTGCCAATATACTTCTTAAGTTGATTTTTCTTTTTGTGTTGTAATTGTAATATTTGTTATTTTGTTTTTTTTGTAATGTTTTTGTTTAGTTTCGTTTTCATTTAATTATTGTTTTATTGGTTCTTAGGTAGGTTAGGTAGGCAATGGTATAAAGTTTTTTTGTGCTGTTTTTGGTTTTTTTTTTTTTTACTTTTTAGGTTTTATTCAGTCTAACTACAAAGATTTAGGGTGCCAATATACTTTTGTATTGTATCTCTGTTTTCAATAATTGATGTTTTGTTGTAGAAGCAGCAGTATTAAAATATATTATTTTTACTTAAAGTTGACCTTGTTCGTAATTTGTTTTTCTTGTATATATGTTTTATTGTTTTTCTTGTTTAAATTATTTTTAATTGTTTTGTATATTTTTGTCGTGTAACTCAATATATTTTATTTTGTTCTAAGACGTCATATTGTTTTTTTATAAAAATCTCATTAACCCAAAATTTTCGGATATGGACGTTCTAATAAATTTTCATTTTGTTTGTAGATATATTTTTGTTCATATGCTTTATGTAGTTTTAATAAAGTAAACCTTATTTATCTATGGTATTTATAAATAATTTGTATTGGAAAAATAGTTCTTATAGCTGCGTTATAAAAATAATAAAAAGTAATAAAACGCAATTTAAGTAAGTTTTGGTTGTAAAGTCAATTTACACACCTACGGTACTTAGGTATGAAGGCTATTACACTTTCATGGATTATCCAAAAATAAAAAAACCCGTTTTTTACCTTAAAGCTCCAACATAAACGCGAAATATTTATACCTTCGTATTTTTTACTGCTGTGATTACACCAGTATACAGGGTGTTTCACAACTTATTCGACAAACTTTAAGGGCTAATTCTACAATAAAAAATATGAAAAAACCTTATATAAAATATGTCCTAAACGTCTTAGTTTTTGAACGACAGGGTAAATTTTTAAGAAATGTGTTTTTAATAATAACTTTTATACCAATTTAAATATCTTAAAAAATAATTGGAAGCCGCCTTCCATGCACCAAAAGACATTTTTTCGCATACAATAAATTTTTTTACGAGTGTCGTTCATGAGGGGTTTAAGGTATATATTTTTTAAGAAAAAAATGGTACGCCACTCCATTTATCTAAAATAAAAATATTTTTAAAATGCCCAATTAGTTTGACACAAATGTGATGTCCTGCCTTTTTTCATTTGATGCACGGTTTTCGCGTAAATAAATAAAAACCATTTTTCGGCACGGTCATTTCCTATGGATATGGATATTCAATTCTACAGTGAAAAATTAACTTCGATATTTCTTCTTTAATAAGATAGGGATTTGACCATGCCATTTTTATTTATTTACGCGAAAACCGTGCATTAAATGAAAAAAGGCAGGACATCACATTTGTGTCAAACTAATTGGGAATATCACTTGGGAATCACTTTATATGTGTCCCAAATCCGACCGCCCTTGGAATATTGTTCCCATATCTGGGGCATGGCGTCCCCACAACCCTAAGCATTCTTGCTTATATTCAAAGAAGAGCTATTCGTCTCATTAATGATCCTTCACTTACAGAAAGGCTGTGGGGATTTATCGCTTTTTATAGGTACTTCCATGGCTTCTGCTCTGAAGAATTGTCCAGTATAGTTCCTCCACTCACGGTTCCCAACAGAGAAACTCGTGGTTCCCGCGCATATGCATCCCTATACAGTCCAACTGGACAGACCCCGAACTTCTCACTTTGTTCGTTCTTTTATCCCTAGAGTTTCTAGATTGTGGAACCTGCTGCCCGCGGAGGTCTTTCCTTCCCCCAAATCTTCAAGTATTTAAGTCCCGTGTCAACAAACTCCCTCTTACCTCGCTTAAGACACACACGGTACGTTAGTATTTAGGCTTTAAGCCTTCGTGGTTTGTCCAAAGATAAAAAAAATATTTTTATTTTAGAAAAATGCAGTAGGGTACCATTTTTTTATTAAAAATATTTACTTTAAACCCCTTATAAACGACTACACTGGTAAAAATTATTCTTTTCTTGTATGCCAAAAAATGTCTTCTGATGCATAGGAGGCGTCAAGCAAATTTTTTAAAAAAATTTTAATACCCTGTAGTTTAAAATCCAAGACGTTTGGGACATATTTTTATATAAAGTTTTTTTCATATTTTTATTGTAGAATTAGCCCTCAAAGTTTGTCGGTTAAGTTGTGAAACACCCTGTATTGTTTTAAATTCTAATATTTCTTAAATTCTGACTTTTTAATTGTTTTAGGCTTTAAATGTGTGTTATAAGAAATTTGATTACATTTTACATTATTTATTTTCCAGTATTTGGGTTTGTTAAAATACCGTTATGTTTAACCAATAAAATCAATAAAGCAGCTATTTATTAAATCATTAGTTACCATAATATCTAAGTTTACCCTTTTTTTCGTCTAAGGTTTTATTGTGATTATTATTTTTTTGTTTAGCTATGTCGAATCTTTAAAACATAATTTACCCAAGTATCTTTAAAAAATCCTGTTTTACCAGTAAAGGTATTTTTACTGATTAATTACCATTATTATTGTTTAAATTTTAACCATACAAACTTTTTCCTGGCAGCTTAATCCCAGTAGTCGTAATGATTTTTAGTGCAGTCGAACGTCTCTCGTTCTTTTGTTACCCAACGGAACGGTTCTTGACTCTTCAGCAAACATCTTAGGGACATGGTTTACGTAGTCCGACATCAAATTATTATTTCCTGTAAACCCTAAAAGTTTATCTCTAATGCTCGATCCTGGAAAGTTTTGAAGATCCTTCAGGTGCTTGAACTGCAAAGTATTTGTATCGCTAGTTATTTAGAGCATAGGAAACTCAAGTTCGCTTTTCGCAAACTAACATGTAGGCAAGGAGCAGTGAGAGTCTGTGTGCCTGTTATTTTGAAATATTTTTTTTAATGTGTGCTTCTCACTTTAAATGGCATATCATTGAATTGTTATTGACCAACATTGGGGTTATTTCAATCGGTGGTAAATGTCTAAAGTCAGGGTGTTTTGGGATTTGCCAGTAACCGAACTTCAGATCCTAGGTAGTGAAGACTTTGGCAAGTTCTGGTTAGCTTAGCGTGTTCGCAATCTAAGATAGCCCTAAGGTTTTGTTCAGAGTTTATCTTTTTCTTCGTATGGTTCTGTTTTTATACAAAAGTATATTTATTGGCATGGATTGGTCGACCGGACACGGCATTTTTAAGTAACATATTGGTGACGACAGGTTTTTGCTTTAGGGGTGGCCAAGAAGGAGTCAGGAAAAAGTGTCCAACATGTTTATGTTGCAACGAAAAAAAAAAATTAGATAAGTAACACGACTTGCTATAATGCGAGACAACAGATAAAAAAAGGCTTCAGGTAAAAAAAAAACAGCATACATTTTGTTAAAAAAGTCTATTATGTTGATTTTTTTTGGGCCTGTGCATATTTAATTAGCGCCTTTATCTTATTTTAGAAAAGGCAGCACGGCTTGCCAATGAAAAAGATCTTAAAAATTTTAAAAGTAACTAAAAAATATTACAAAATTAAATTGATGTTTTAATAATTTTGGTATTAAGTTACATAGTTTATTTTTCCATTGTTTTTGGTTTTAAATATTCTACTATTGTTTAATCTATTGTATTCAATCTTAAACCATAGTTCTGTCATTTTAGGTAATATTTTTTGATAGGTAGATTGTGCATAATAAGGGTATGTCAACGATTAGTAAATTAAGGGTAACACAAATTTACATATTATGTATTCCTTCTTTAAAAATATAATTTTAAACAAATTTATTTTTCAATTTTTTGATATTAAATAATTTACTATTGTTCACTCTATGCTAACAATAATGTAATAAATTTGTTTTTTTCAGTTTTAAATAACCCACTATTAAAACTATCCATGTTAACGAATTGCGAACCATAGTAATATTTTATAGAGGGTGCGGGGTGTATCTTTCGGTATATTAGGGCTAAGTCAAGAATCAATAACAATAAGTATCACTATTTTGCTATTATTTCTTTCCATTAACACATTTAGTTTGTCATTCATTGCTGTTGTTTTTTTACACTCTTTGTTAGTCATCTAGAACTGCGAACACTGAGTAGTTATTAATGCCAAGATGTTTTTAATGCGTGCTTTTAAATAACTTTTTTTAAGTTATTTAAATCTTTTGTAATCAAGAATGAGAAATTCTTTTTTTCTATATTCGTTGTTTACGCATATTAATTCGTGTTTCACCATTTATTTCCGTAAATTATTTATCTACCATCCGATAAGTTGCTTTTCCATTGGGTAAATTTTACGATTAATTCCATAGATAAATAAAAGTTTTTCAAAATTGCGTGGAGAAAGATGTAGTAGTTTTTTGATGGCTAGTTTTCTGTCCTTAATTTTTATTATGGACATTCGTCAGAGTAAATCTGATTTGTAATTAATTTATTTGAAATAGATTCAAAACTAATGACGGTAAATTTTTTTCTTATTCTTGTAAGTTCGTTTGGAACTTATTTCGAAGTATATCGATTTGTTAGAAAGTTTTTACTTATTGATCTGTCTGTTTTCTGAAGTTTTTACTTCTATTACTTAACTATAACGGAATTTTTATTTATAATTAGTTAGATTTGTGCTTTTAGTAGTACTCTAGCCATTTCGTATTCTAGTACATTAGCTATGTGCTTTTTTTTAGAATTTCTGATATGCTCGTCTACTTCTATTTCAGGCAGCATGGATATTTTTTCAAAAATTTTAAGTGTATCTGCAATTATAATTTCTATAAAATTACTATTGATGTATCGTCTTTGGGTCTTTTGGCATTATCTTGGACGCTCCTGTTTTTTAACCATATTCTGCTACCTGCAAACTAATATGTGTTTCTTGTCGGCGTTATTTTGAAAGACGATCCCTAAAAACTCGATAAGTTGGCACATATGTTTTCCTTTGCTCCAAGTAACAACCACAAATATGGGTAATGAATAAAATAAATTGAAAAGTCTAGTTCTTATATTTTTTTTTATCTGGGTTAGGTTTGACTCTTACTGAATCTTTAATGGTATTATTTGATCAAGATATTTTTTTACATACATACTGCAAAAGCTTAAGGTTTGTGTTTTAAACACAAAAATTAATATTGCCAAAAATTGTTTGTTTTAGTGACTTTTTAACCTTTTATGTTCTAAGGTAAAAAGTTGTATAACTTTAATATATTGACACTATCAGTTTTTGTAGTTACACTCTCAACTTCAAATACAATGCCGTTTTATTATAAAGTTTTCTTGTATTTTTGAATGAATAACTTATGAATTGGCATTCTAAAAACATTTAGATGTTGTCTTATACTTGGTTTTTTAAGATGTTGTAAGGTAAAAAAAGTATAACTTTACTTATTGACATTTTAAATTTTTGTAGTTACATTTTCAACTTTAAATACCATGTCAATTTATTGGATGTTCTTCTTTACCTTTGGTTGGTAAAACGCACACTCAACATTCCTAGTTTTCTCGATATTTTTAATTTAGCACCTGATTTTACCAAAAGCCACACAAAGCCCATTTTTTATAGATTTTTAAATTAACTTAAAAAGTAAAAAAACTTTTTTTTCAAAAACTATAGCCGATTACTGTGGAGTATTTATTTATGATTTTAAAACCCTCCTTTGTGCCATCAGCGGTTGCTGAGATATTGATGGTTAAAGACAAAAAGGTAAAACTAGAAACTTTAGGCTTTAAAATGCTTTTTAAAAATTTCAGTACAATAATTTTTAAGCGAAATATAGCCACTTGAAAAATATCATAAAATTTTGAGTTTTTTTTTTTGTATCTTTTAATTTTTTCCGCTACTGTATTAAGATTTTCAACTATTATTTCCATAAAATTGTGCCGTTTTATGGGTTCCAAAGTTCTTATGGCCAAAATTCGTAATTCTTTCGACATTCTTTTAAATCTGGAAAGTCGTTGAACAATGAAAAAATAAGCCTTTTTTGCTCTTTCGAAAAATTCGATTGCTTGCTCCGCAGACGAATACATTTTTGAAATGTTGACAAGGATAAGTAAAATCGCGGTTGTTTAATAGGGAATTTGCGCATTTTTGACAATCATTTAAGAGGAAATAATCAGAATTTGACATATGTCAAAAACGTGACCTTGAGACGTCAAAAACCCATAAACTAAAGATTTTCGACAAAAGTCGGTCGGATTCGTGTAGAGAATCGAAAAAGGGGTGTGTGACACTCTTGAAAAAATTTTAATTGCTCGCTCCTCAGACGCGTACGTGTTTTTTTCTATTTTAAAGGAAAAATAAATCGGGTGTCGCAAATACCATCCTGCACCAGATTTCGGAAGGGTAAAATACTCTATGGAAAAAAATTTGACATGTCAAAAATGTGATTTGTACGCTTTACAAACCGTTTTTCCATTTATTAAGTTAGAGGATTGAAATTTTGGACTTAAGGGGTTTAAGACCAAGGTGCTTCTTGTGGTATTTTTCTTAATATACAGGGTGTTCCCAAAAAAGTTTTTTTCTGATTTTCTCTTTTTTTAAATTTTACGTCGTTTTTGAATTCTGTGATGCAAAAAGCTTAAAAAAAAGTACCAAAATTTTAGCTTTCAAAATGGGGGTTGGGCTGGGCGTGGCTTATTGATTAATTTTTTGACAAATTTTAAAAAAGTATACCACAGTGTAGAAAATCGAAAAAAAGTGGGGTGACACTCTTAAAAAAATTTTGATTGCTCGCTCCTCAGACGTAGGTGCTTTTTTCGTTTTAAAGAAAAAAAAAATTGGGGTTAAAAAATATAACTGGCACCAGATTTTAGAAGAGTAAAACACCTTCCAAAAGGAAAATTTCACATATGTCGAAACTGTGACCTGTAGCCTGTACGTATCGTTCTCTCAAAAATTCACCAAAATTCCATTTATTAAGTTAGAGGATTGAAATTTTGGACTTAAGGGTTTGTTGTCAGGGACTATCCATTGATGTAAAAAATATTATACAGGGTGTCCCAAAAAAGTTTTTTTATTTTTATGTTTTCTGAATGTCAACTTTACCAAAAGAGCAAAAAAATAAAAAAAAATGAAGTAAAAAAATCGACAAAATTTTGACAGCCTGTTTAGCTTTAATTTTTATTTTTTTATACAACCTAATCATACTAATAAAGTACTAAATTTTTTTTGCAAAGTCATAAAAAAGAACGATATGAATTTTTAGGTTTAAACATAAACATAATTATTTTTAATTTTTTAGAACACACTGCATTATTTATATATATATATAGAATATAATATTCTTCCTTATCATACATAACATCCACCATAATTTTATCCCCCTATGTTTATAAATAAAATTGTGGGAAATTTTAAAACAAAAAAAAATAATTTTTGAGACACCCTGTATAATTTTTTTATGTATATTAATACTTTCTCGCGTCGTTTATGTATAGGATCCAGCCGAAACCTTTACCTCGCCCAGGACCCGCTTCCTCGCCAATCCCGACACGCCCCGATCCTCAGAGCCAATTCTTATCCCGAAGTTACGGATCCAATTTGCCGACTTCCCTTACGTACATTATTCTATCGACTAGAGGCTTGGAGACCTTGGAGACCTGCTGCGGATATGGGTACGAAGTGGCGCGACGCCTCCACGTGGCCCTCTCCCGGATTTTCAAGGTCTGAGGGAAGATTCGGACACCGCGGCAACTGCGGTGCTCTTCGCGTTCCAAACCATATCTCCCTGCTAGAGGATTCCATGGAACTCGAACGCTCATGCAGAAAAGAAAACTCTTCCCGAATCTCCCGACGGCGTCTCCGGGTCCTTTTGGGTTACCCCGACGAACTCTCTTGGGAGGGCCCGACTTTTTGACGGTTCCTCTGCCAGGTTCCGGAATGGGAACCGGATTCCCTTTCGCCCAATGGGTGTGTACGATATTATTCGAATTCGATCGAGATCGACGATTTCGTTAAATAAATCTACACCACATCAACATTGTGTATTGCACATTGTACGGCTGATTACTTCATGCCAGGTGAATGGCTGAAAACAGCCGAGCAGGTATAAAAATATCACTTGCACGGCATAATGCTGTAGAAACGGCACTGGGGGCAGCTTCACCTTCATTTTGGTCATGATTAAGTTAAATATAAAAAAATAGTATAATTCCATATTCTAAGTTTTAGCTATAGTATTTTAAAGTATTGTGGCAATAATAAAACTCTTATTTTCTCCACTGCAACAACATGAAAATGGAGTATTAGATTTCTTACGCTCTTTAAAGTAACGTATTTAATTTTATTATTATTTATATGCTTCTGACACCTGTCCTTTCGTTTCTCTTTTACATATCTCTTCTCTTATCTGTCTAAAGGACATACATTTGCTTTGGTCGGAAAATAAAAGATTTAATAATCTAAACTTACTGCAATATAATTTTACGGATGTATTACGGGAATTACGCCCTTTTGAGAAATTTTATTTCTTAGTATAATCAGATAGGCCAAATATTATTTTTCAATAATTCTAAACCTAAGAAACAATCTATTTCAGTAATATAATCAATTCGTATTTTTTTTAGATACGCCACTTCGTAATATTGACGAAGAAATGTTTTGACTTTTTTAACTCGTTTGTTTGTAAAGTTGAAAAAAGCAAAACTTTTTTGCCTTTCTAAATTTTTGTAGTAATACGGTCAACTTCAAATACGAAGTCATTTCCTTATGACATTGTCTTGTACTTTTGTATGGATAATTTTAATGTATTGGCAGTCTAAATGTTTGTCCTTAACTTTTCCACTTTGTGAACAATATGATTTTGTTTCGATGTTGTGTTGTAGTTTTGGTTTTTAGGATATTCTGGTAATGTAAAAAAGGAAGTATAACCTTAATTTATGGATACTCTGGATTTTTGTTGAATGCTGTCCTTAGTTTTGGTTTTTAAGATGTAGCCAATTATTAAATAGTTTCCATTCATGAATGTGTTCGATTTTTAAAAATTTGTCACTTTAAATATTTGTTATTATTTTTCAACTCTGCTTACGATGTCATTTTGTTTCGATTTTTCGACTTGTGGTTTTAAGGATCTTGTGAAGAAAACAAAAGAAGTATATTAATTTATTGACACTCTAAATTTTTGTAGTTACACTCCCAACTTTAAATAAGATTTTATTTTTTTGGATGTTGTTCTTTACTTTTGGTTTTTTAGATGTAGTTTATTAAATAATAGATTTTATACATCAATGTGTTGGATCTTTTTAACTCGTCTGTTAAGTGGAACTTTTTTGACTATTTTTTGTGGCTTTCTTAATTTTTGTAGTTATAGTTTCCACTTCAAATATAATATCATTTTGTTACAATGTCTTGCGCTGATGGTTTTTAACATGTAGATAATTTATAAATAGCAAAACTTAATATGTTCAACTGATATGCGTTAATTGTTTAAAATAAATAAAGCTTACATAGTGTCTTTGAGAATTAACTAATTTTACTTTTGCTTAAGCAAAATTATCGTATAGTGGTCTTTTATTTTTGGTATCTTATAGTGTTGTAGTTCCACTTGCACTTTTATGAATAATTTGCCCTATACATATATGTAGTAGGTTTCTGTGGACTGTAAAGTAAGTTTAAGTTATACCTGAAAGGAAATTGTTGTTTGAGTATCTTCTATTATGTTTGGCACCTTAAAGTTTTAAAGTTTTTAAATTTTTTTAACTGAATTCATTAAAATATTGGTATTTATTAATCAAACATTAAAAATACGTTTTTGGTAACCTAAAATTGTATAGCTAACGACTGGTTAAATTTACTAAAGAATTTCTGAGATAGTAATTAAACATTTCAACTGAGTTGTCTGCAATATGCAAATTAACCTAAAAGTAAAGTTAGTTTGCCAGAGCCTAAAATAATCTCAGGCACCAAATAAGCTAGAATCTGGGAATAAAGGGGTTAGCAAAATTTTTAAACGCCTTAATACTAATCAGCATCTTTTTTTTAATCAACAAATAAAAAAAAATAATATGCTTATCGGTATTTAGGCGCCTGGGAATTTTTCTAACCCCGTGATTTTCAGATTTTTTCTGGTGTTTAGTGCTTTTGCAGCACGGCCAAAAGTGTTTTGCTGTAGGTGTTTGACTGTTATTATTTTAACGAAGAGCAGTACGAGTCGGACTTTTTAGTGTCTGCTGCTTATGGATTGCTTATACTGACTTTCTGGCCCTTAGGCAAGTAGTCCAAAACAGCTTTTTAATTCCTGGTCTTCTTGGAAAAGAAAACAACGAAATCATAAAATCGGGCTCACATTATAATGATAAATGTGTATCAATGCACAGATACACAAACATAGAAAATTAAATTTAATATTGGTAAATCTATTGAAAAAACATACAAGAATCCTAATTAGAAATAAAATTATGATTTGATATTTTATTAAATGGTATTTTTGATATTGTTTATTTATTTATTTATTTTTAAAAGCAAACGCACAATAAAAATTGTGATGCATAAATTAATTTAAAACTGTTTTAATTTTATAACGTTTTAGATAGTCTGCCTTGATTTTTTTTTCTTTCCGAACAATTATTTCGCGACAGGTACAATAAAAAATGTAATTAAATAATAGTCAATTAATTCAAATAAGAAATAACACCTTTTCTGGCAGCAATTTCTTCTTATATTTATAGTAAATAAAACTTTTAAATAGTTGAAAACTTTCTTCTGTTTATTATGTTTTGGGTATTTTGCCTTTACTTTTTTGTCTTGTTTGCGGGTATTTACTTAATGGTTGACAGCATAGATAAATATAGCTTAGCTATTTATTTTGTGTTTGCAGTAAGACTTTCACTTTAAACCGTATTTTTCGATGTTTATAAATCGTTTTTAAAAGTAAAAATAAATACAAAAATGTATAATTAGGCATTGGCTTCTTTTATTATTTTTTGACGCCTTTAGGTTTTATAGCTAATTTTTAGCTTCAAACGATAGTTTTTTTACTCGTATTTTGTTTGTATATTGCTGCTCTCTGAATAATGTCCCTCTTGTACCGGGGTATTGCTCCTTTGCTACCATTTCTGGCTTCTGATTGCAAAAGGTATGGATTTTTGCCGGCTGAACTGGTGGCCATTCATGGTCTGGCACCACCGGTACTTCTGGCCTCACTAATCTTGTTGCTGTGTGTATTATCAACCTCCTCCGTGGGTCTTAACGGCGTTAAAACACGTTTGACGGGGTCCTGGTTAACCCCACTTTGGCTGTGACTTTTTCAATCTTTCCACACTCCAGACTGACTCTTAATGGATTTTCCTCAAACCGGTCACGTTGGTTAGGGGACGTCTTAAGCTTGCTTTTAAAAGTAACTGCAGATGTCTGGGTCTCCTCTCTCCAAATCCGCAACAAGCTATAGCGGTCTGCCACTCTTCTTCGTGTAGCTCCTCCTGGGGCCAGACGTGGGTCACTTCCTAACCCTACGGTAGGTTCAACTCCTTAGGTACCTCCAACCTGACAACTTATCATGATGAGTCCCTCTGAACCTTCACCGAAGTCCCCTAGATCGGACTTGTTGCCTCTTAAATTGGAAAGCTTTACTTTTAATCAGACTATGTGTTTAGTGTATACATGATAGTGGCATTTGAAGGTGCACACTTTTGCAATTTAATAAAAGAAAATAAATTTAAAATAAATAAAACACAGATTTTAAAAGGGTATAAATAAAATATTATGCCACTTAAGCTTGAATTGTGTGCAAAAAAAGAGGAAAATAGTAAAAATAAGGTTAGTTTATATATGTACAAATCACAGGCCTTTAAAACTAAGGTTGGCGGTACAAAATAACCAACAAAACACCAAAATAATGTTATGAATAGAATAACAAAACATAAACAATTTTTAACAAATATAAAGTATTTTCTTACCTAAGTCGTGTAATTTTAAACATTTTTCAATAATGTTCTGGTCCAGCTTGTTCTTTAGCTTAGTTTATAAACCCGCTGCTCTTTACCCTGTAGCTAAAACACTTTCTTTTTCCTGGGTGTTAAGCTATTTCTCACATACCATTATTAGTTACCCGCCTTCCATTACTTCTTTAAACTAGACTGACACATAACACAAACATGCTATTTAATAATACATGGAAAAGAGTTAGAAGCCGCACAACTAGTATGAGTTCTAAAAATAAATCCTTAAATGGATTCTTATAGAAAACTAATAGAATTATTTAGTAAATATTTACTCTAACGACGCAACAACCGTGGTTGCAATTTGCAACGAAAAAATATAAAGAAATATCTAATTAATTATAAAATACCCACACTTAAGGATTTTTAACCATTCTACAAAGCAAGAAAACATTAGTTTATGTGGCAACATTACTAAAGACTCCCAGCGTGTGGTTAACCAACATCCCGTCATCGTAGAGCTTTGCCATTTGTAAAAACTAATCAATTCTATTGGCTATCTTTTGACATTAATTATTGGCGCGAATAAATGTAGTTTAAATTTAAAAAACTTTGTTACTTTTGACTGATAAAATTTTGCCTGTGCATATTGATGGAATTGCACATTAAATAATAGGCAAGACAAAATAAAGTATTTTTAACCCGGTTTAAAATACAGAATTGACCGGCACATTTGTAAATATTAGCGTTAACATTTTCACATTTTTTGATAATTGAATAAATTTAAAAAATAAAATAATAAATACTCCCATTAGTCCAAAACATAACGACCCAAGGACGTCTTTTATAGGTATTTAAAAGACGTCTTACAGACATAACCTTACTACCTGGGTATTTATGTTAATTTAAAAAAAAAACTTACATATAGACAATTTAACAAGTTTTAATACCTGTCTTTTCGATTTTTATTACATACTGTAAAACGGGGTTACATTGCTCCACTTTTACATACTATTTTAGGATTACTATAAAAATAAATTATACAATTTTACTAAAACTTATTTTTTTAATCACTATTATACCTAATAGAATGAATATTTTTAGAATTTGCGTTTGAAAATGTAGACAATGTATATTTTTTGTTAGTTGAAAAGTGGAGCAAAGAACCTCATCGCTAGAGGTTACTTTGCTCCATTTCAAAAAATGTGTTATAATGCATTTACCCAAATAGGTGAAGCAAAGTTTTGCACTGTTTTATCAACTTTACTCCAAGGATCATATCTACATACCAATTTTGTTCATATTTTTTTAAAAATATGTTTTATTAAAAAAAAATCGAATTTAAGGAATAATATTTTTTATTCATATAAGCAACTCAAAATAAATCATACAATACAAGTAGAAACATAAGAAGTCATTTCAACATAAGTTAAAAAGCGATGTTAACTCAGGAACAGAAAAGGTTTATCTTTTGGAAACTTTCTTGGGTGGATTAATGCCGCCTAGTACGTCAGACCAAGAGTATGTCACTTCGTCCCGTTTTGAAAGCCATTTCCACATCTTAAGGGACTTTTCCATCGCGTTAAATAGAAATTGTCCCTCATAGGAGAATACTACGAAACAACCCACTACTCGGATCACGTTCTCAAAATGAAATTCATTTCTTTGACCTTCTACAAAACTCACAAATTCCTTTTCTATCTCTTGATCTTTGGCCAACTCTTCAAAGTTGATATCGTACGAAGAGTTGTTATCAAATACGATTTCTTCTTCATCCTATCTGGAAGAAGAAGCAGTAAGTTCGTTTATCGAGGTCTCTTCGGTAATCATGGATTCATCGGCGCTAACGCTTTTTCCAGCAGAAACGTTCATCTTTTTTCTACGCTTGCTTGTAATGTTGGTTAACGCTGACTTTTTTGCTTCAAGAGATTTTAGAAACGCTGATTGAACTACATCCGTATTGCAAGTACTCCTAGGGATACGGCTTAGGACTTCTTCAATATTTAAGGGAAATATGCCGCATTTTCGGAAGCGAGCTTTTAAGTTATCCTCAGCATATGGCGTAATAATTTCCATCAGCTTTAATACCAATGGGGAAAAGTATTGTTTCTGGATATTTGTATTTCGGACACCTTCTTCACTGTTTTTCCAATCTGATAAAACTTGTTGCCATGCAATTTTTAAGGGTCGAAAAATGCCACGTCAAGTGGCTGTGTCAGATGGGTACTGTTGGGTGGAAGACAAATTAAGTGTATTTCGTTTTTGTAACACAGTTCAAGAGAATGTATTGTTATATGTGAGGATAAGTTATCACACAGTAGAACTTTTTTCCTTCTATCTTTTTAAGTCTGGGGATCATCTGACACTCAAGCCCATCAGTGAATATATTAGCATCAAACCACCCAGAGCTACTTGCATTATAACGCCACCCTTTTGGGTCATTTTCTGCCCATGTAGTCTACGTCTTATTTGCCCTGTAATTAATAGGAAATCCATACTCCCCCAGGGATACGATACACTCGACAAAGTGATGTTCTTCTTGAGACGTGAATATAGGCTGTTTTCCTGGTTTTCTGGAATGTTTTCCTTTTAGTTTATTTAAAATTGTTTTCCTTGGATACTTTGTTTCTGCTTTTCTGTGAGAAATGTCACCTCTTTTGATTTCGTCCAAACAGATTTGCAAAGTTTCGGCTGTATAATCTGCATACCACCTCGATCCCAGTCTTTTATAATTTCTAGGCATGCCTGTAATAAAAAAATTACATGAATATCATAAAGCAGCCCAAAAGTAATATACCAAATACTACAGCAACTATAAAAAATTGGTGGGGATGCTTTGCCTCGGAGCAAAGTAACCCCGAATAATTAAAATTTTGCCTGTCCCAACCAGAAAAATATTATATTGTTATTTTATCGTTTATGAATGGTAAAGTTATTGTTTTCTAATGCACGTGGAATCATAGTTTAAGCGGGACTCTTTTCCAGGAAGGTAACCTTTAATATCCTGCAGTTTGTTTGGTTGCATACCTTTGTCTTCTAAGAGTGAAGATAGGAGCAAAGTAGCGGTATTTCTTCTTCTGTCTATCTTTAGAACATACACTTGCTTTGGTCGGTAAAATTAAAGATTAAACTTTTTAATATAATTTTACAAAGGTATTACTGGAGCTAGATCCTTTTAAGAAATTTTATTTTTAAGTTAAATAAGATAAACCAAATATTATTTTTATATAATTCTATAGCTATCAAGAACTAATTTACACTACCTGATAATATAAATAACCCTTTTAAATAATAAACTTAATTTTCGTATTTTTTAGATAAGCCACTTCGTAATATTGACGACGAAATGTGTTGCATTTTTTTAAAACTCGTTTTACAACAAACGAGTTACCCTACATACTTCTGTCTTGGCCCTATTTTCCACTTTTGTACCAAAAATAAAAAAATAAAATGACACTTTAAATTATACCATAAGATATAATAATTGAAAAAATAAACCTTTAGAATTCACCTAACACATTTAATTTTTTTTTCTTCAGACTACAGTGCAATGAATATGCAAATAAAATTGTATATTATACATGTGTGTTTGTAACTGAAATGCCAAACAAAGCACTGTGTCATAATAAAAAATATTTAAACCTGTGATGTGGTGTACACTCTTAGTTTATCAGAAAACTTGCTATGAATGCTGTGGTTGATGGAAATTTTGATGCATTCTGCGACCCCAAGTTGAAAAAGTGCAACTTTATTTTTGGCTTCCTAAATTTTTGTAGTTATACCGTCAACTTTAAATACGAAGCCATTTCGTTATGAAGTTGTCCTGTACTTTTGTATGGATAACTTTAATGTATTGGCGGTCAAAATGTTTGTTGTTAATTTTTAACTTTGGAAACGATATTATTTTGTTTCGATGTTGTCTTTTACTTTTGGTTTTTAGGATGTTGTTGTAACGTTAAAAAAGTATAAACATAATTTATTGACACTCTGGATTTTTTAGTTACACTCAACTTTAAAACTATGTCAATTTGTTGGATGTTGTCTTTTGGTTTTGGTTTTTAAGAGGTAGCCAATTATTAAATAGCTTCCATACAAGAATGTGTTGGATTTTTATATAAGTCGTCTCGTCTGTAAATTAAAAAATCCAACTTTAAACTTTGGCTTATGAAATTTTTTGTAGTTATACTCATAACATCAAATACGAAGCAATTTCGTTATGAGGTTGTCTTCTACTTTTGCATGGATAACTTTAATGTATTGGCACTCTAAATATTTGTCATTAATTTTTCAACTTTGGTTACGATGACATTTTGTTCCGATGTTGTCTTATACTTGTGGATCTTGTAAAGAAAAATTTATATTTATTTATTGACACTCTAAATTTTTGTAGTTACACTCCCAACTTCAAATAAGATTTTAATTTTTTGGATGTTGTCCTTTACTTTTGGCTTTTAGATCTATGTAATTAATTAATAGATACCATACATCAATGTATTGAATTTTTAAACTCGTCTGTTTAAAAAGAAAATAAACTTTTTTAACTTTTTTGTTTGGCTTTCTAAATTTTTTTAGTTATTATAGTTTCTACTTCAAATATGCTATTATTTTGTTACAATGTCTTGCACTTTTGGCTTTTAAGATATAGTTAAGTTATGAATAGCAAACATAAATATTGAAGAAATAGTCCATATCTCTCAGTGAAGTGGAATGTTAAGAAAGGGAATTGATAAAGAAGACTTCGAGTTTTATTCCCTTGCTAAACATAAATATTTTAAACTGATCTTGAAATAATTGTTTAAAATAACTAAAACATACATCGTGTCTTTGAGGTTTAACTAATAATATTTTGCTTAAGACAAAATTATTGTATATTTGTCTCTTATTTTTGGTATATTATAGTGTTGTAGTTCCAGTTGCACTTGTATGAATAATTTGCCCTATACAGGGTGTAATTTAATTGATGGCTAAAAATACAGGGTATGACATTGTCCTAAAGGTCTTAACTTTTGAGATACAGGGTGTTAAAATTTTCAAAAAGCCAAAAAATTTTTAAAACACTTATTTTAGTAACACCTGTTATGCTGGATATAAACCCTATTTAAATAGGTTTTTTTGTTAAATAATTGCTAAATTATAAAACCTTATTTTAAAAAGACAATGATCCCGCAATGCTTCTTTATGGTCGAAAAATATGCAATTATGTGAACTTTTTTTTCTCATAAACTAAACAAGATACGAAAAAAATTAAGAAACATAAAAGCAGTATTTTTATTTGCTTAATCTTAAGAAAGCACAAAAATTTTACACGCATTTACACAGTCAGTGGCGTACCGTTTTTTGTTGGAAATATTCCTTCAGTTACCTCTCGAGACGCCACTCAACTTATTAAATGTAATTAAGTTAGTAATAAATTACTTCCTTAATATCAATATTAATATTGCCAGATTAAAAGAAAATTGGGTAAAGAATAAATAGGATTGAAAAAAAAGGATTTTTTTGTTGAAATTTTAACACTCTGTATCTCAAAAGTTAAGAGGTTTAGGACATATTATGTTTATATAAACTTTTCTTCCTAAAATAAACTAAGGAATCATATTCTGTGTTTTTAGCCATCAATTAAATTACACCTTGTATAATATGTAGTAGGTTTATGTGTACTGTGAAGTAAGTTCTAGTTATGCCTGAAAGGAAATTGTTGTTTAAGTTTCTTTTACTAATTTTTGGCGCCTTAAGGTTTTGTAGTTTTCTAAATGTTTAACTAAATGCATTAAAATGTTGTTATTTAATAATTAAACATTACAAATACATTTTTAGCAACTTAAAATTTTAAAGTAACCAATTGGTAAATCTACAAATACATTAAATATTTTTTGTTTTAGTAATTAATCATTTCATTAAATGTAAATTAACCTAAAAGGGAAGTTAGTTCTGGTTAGTGTTGGAGCTAGAATAATCTCAGAAAGCAAATGAGCTAAAATCTGGGAATAACTGAGTTAGCAAAATTCTTTGAATGACGATTAGCAGCTTTTTTTCGACCAACAAATCTTAAAAAAATGCCTATCGTTATTTTGGCGTCTAGGAACTTTTCTAACCCCATTATTTCCAGGTTCTAGTTGATTTGCTGGAAACAGGTTCCTTTTGTGTAATTTATGGCAAAGCTCTTTAGAATTTAGGCTGGTATTCCTGGAGTTACTATTGTTCAGTAGCAAATATGAGAGGCTGTGGACGTCAGCACTGTGGGAGCTAGCTGGTTTTACAGAATTTCGCGTTAGTTCTGGCTTAGTAAACTTCCTATACAATTTTATTTCTGTAGTTGCGTGGTCACTGCTTTGAAAGCATCTGGCGATCCTACCCGACTTCAGCCCCCTGGTTCTTAAACCTTTTGCAGCATGGCCAAAACTGTTTTGCTGTCGGTGTCTGACTGTTGTTTCTTTAACGAAGAGCAGTAGTACGTGTCGGACTTTTATGGTCTGGTGCGTATGGATTGCTTCTATTGTCTTTCTGGCCCTTAGGCAAGTGGTCCAAAACAGCTTTTTGACCCCTATTCTTCTTTAAAAAAATCGTGATCGGTCCAGAGGACGCCCAACTTCATTATTAAAAACATTCCTCGTAAAATGTTTTGAAAATAATATTGATAGATATAGGTATATCAATGCACAAATACAAACAAATATACAGGGTGTTCCTAATTGCGGTAAGGAAATTTAAGAGCTGAGCCGTTCTTTCAAAAAAGTTTATATTAACATGGGTCTTTAAATTTTTCGTTATCAAGATACTTGATAAAATTACAAGATAAAATTTGTTGGACTAGAGATAATGCGTTATTTATTTAGGTATTTGTTGTTGTTGTTGTTGTTGTTGTTGTTACATAATTATTAATAAAAGTTATTACACTTTATTTCTAAAGGAAAAAATGCCCCTGTATGGTTTAGGTCCAGAAATACTACTTGTATATGTATCATACGAAAAAATTATAGAAGTTGCAAAACAGTTAGGTGGCGTATATTTTTTTGTCAGTAGTGACAATCTGCTTACATAACGTAAAATAATCAGTAATACTTATAATTTATATTTTATTAAGTGGTATTTTTGATATTGTTTTTTTTTTTTTTAAGAAACAAGCAAATGCACAAAAAAAAAATGTTTAATACATAATTTACCCAAGTTTGTATCTGTTTATTTAAAACCGTTTTAAGAATTCTGCCTTTATTTTTTTTTTTCGATAGCTATTTAATGGGCGACAGTCACAATAAAAATGTACTAAGATGTCTGTCCATTCATCACTTTCTTCTTTTATTGGGTTTTAAGTATTTGCTTACTTTTGTTTTGTTTGCGGCTATCTACTTAGGCTTTAGTTACTGACATCGAGAACACACTTTATAATATTGTAAATCATATTGACGCAATTTAAAATATTAATGGATTTAATTTTAGCTGTAACTGGCGCCGTAAAGTATTTTGTCTGTATGAATTATTACCCAACACACTAAACAACATTGGTTGCTTTTTCAACGCTTTGTTTTCGGAAAACAGGGCAAATCTTCTGACTAAGTTAAGTAAGTAAGTGTTCTTTCTAGAGCCTGGTTTATATTAGTTATAGAATAAAATCGTGATTGGTCCAGAAGACACACTATCAATATTAAAAACCATTTTGTGCAAAATGTTTTAAAACTATACTGATAAATATACATTAATACACAGATACAAATAAATATATTAAATACAATCATTTTTTAAAAATCTATTTACAGCCAGTATAAGGATTCTAATCAGCAGTAAAAATATTATTATTATTTTCTTTTAAGAAAAATTAAATGAATAAAAATGTATTAGTCCATTTAAAAACGTTCTCATTTTCATTACATTGAGAGTATAGTATATTATTTTTCTTTTTTTTTTTGCTATTCATTTAAAGGCTGACAGTAACAATGAAAATTGTAACAAGACAATAGTTCATTGTTTTAGAGGTAAATCGGCAACTTTATGCTTGTAACTACCTAGTTTTATTTAATATTCTTTCTTTACTTTAGTTTTAATTAAAAAGTTTAAATAATTAATACATAAAATGTATCTGTTTATTTGCAAAAAAAACATTTCTTTTTATTATGGTTTGGTTACTTTGACTTTCCTATTTTTTGTTCTTGTTTTTGGCTAGTTATCTGTAACTGTAACTGTTATACACAATAGTCCCTTGGTTTAAATAAGAAACAACAGTTTTCTTTATAGACGTTAAACCAGACAACATTGACTGCTTTTTTAAATATTAAGGTAAATAATATTTGATGCAAACAGCTCCTCAGCCTTCGTCCATGCTTTTCTCAAGTTTTTCTTTAAGAGATATCTGTTCATAAGACCGTGACATCGAGTTTCCGCGTCAAATAAAAGTGTCCGGCTCCCAGGATTAGCAAGGGTTTGATCATTTATGTAGATAAGTAGCAGCACCCACCTTTTCTTAAATTTTGTGTTTAGGAATGCAAACGTAAAGATTATTCTATATTATCATTCTTTTTAATATATATTTAAATTGTGCATACAAAGAATAGTATACTTATTTTAAAAATTCACCAATTGGTCATTTTTATTAGGTTTTCATTTTTTAATATATTTGGATTAAGTTTAAAAAAAATTGTGTGTTTTTTTTAATTTTGATGTTTATTTCCTTGAAAAAAAAAAAATATTTTTACGCAAATTTCGGTTTAATTTTGTTTTCGTCTTCTAGTATGTCTAAGTTTGTATAAAGTACCTATAAGGCGCTACACTTTTTTTTTAAATATTATTTTGGTTTTTACGTAATTTCGTTAGCTTGGTTTGTTAAAACAATTTTTAGAAAATTAACATTCGTTCATTTCTCGTCCGTGTTTTTCTTTGCTTTGCAGAGATACACAGTATGGTCCACTAAGTGTGCATCAATTGGGAAAATTTTTTATTCGCAATTTGTTAAAAAATTTAATGCTTTATAAAAATCTAGTGCATGATATACAGGGTAGGTTAAAAATATTGAAAGCGGCTTCAGAGTTAACTGTAATAAATTAAAAAATACAACAAAAAGTGCACTTTAGATTATTCAATTTTGGTAAATCAATTAAAATTTAATAAATACCACTGTAAAAACATGGGTTTCGTTTTAGTCGGTTAAGTTTCTTACTCTCACTGTCTGATTCTTTTCAATCAACTTTAGTGGATAAGTGGATCCAAGTGCACTTTAAATATTCCAACTGAAACATAGAGGAACCTTAACCTTTTAAAGGGTCAAGGTACCTAAAGGTGTATTTTATACAAGTTAATTAATTTTCGTCGTTTTTAAATAATTTTTATAATTTTTTCATTATTTCTAAATGATCTTTTAAAATAATAATGCTGCACCCCTCTAGTAATTACCAATAAGTAAAAAAATAACAAATTAGAATGATCTTTAAGTAAATTAATATATTTTTTTTATAGGTAAAACCTAAATAAAAACTATTTTAAATGTTTAATTTTTTTGTTAGGTTCACTTTATAGTATTTTTTTATTGCATTATTACCAAAACAAAATAGCTTTTGTAATACATAAAAAAGTTTAATTACTTTAAAATATGTATCAAATATCTTTATTATAAAGAAAAGCCATATAATAATTTGTTTAACAAACTTGAAGTTAGTGGTTAAATAAAGAAATATAAATTTGGTTTAACTTTATCACTTTGCTTTAATTTATTTAACTTTCTTTAAAAGTAACTTCTTTGGAAAAATAATAAATCAGAATTATAAAAATTTATATAATAAAAGGTTATTTTAAAATTTTCCTTTTTTTATATTTAAATTGGAGGCCATGACTAAATATTAAGGCATAACTTTTAATTATAAATATTTTATTTACCGATTTGTTGTATTTTAAAAAATAAGGGTTCTTTACTCCTAACCAGTTTTTAGGTTTTTTTACCAACTCTTTATATCTTGTAACTTTTTATAACCAACTCTTGCTATACAGTTTGACAACATGCACTTACTTTTACAAAAACACATTTTTTAACAAATTGCTAATAAAAAGTTTTACATTTGTTGCACACTTAATAGACCACACTGTATGTTCACGTCATCAGGATACTGATAGGCCTAATCTATTAAAAGTTCCTAAACATCATTGATTTAAATAAGTATCAGCAGCTTTCTGCTTGTTACTTTGTGTAGTGTTTTCCTAAGATTTTCCATTGGGGACATTGGGTAGCCTCGTCCATAAAAGGGCTCTAAATATTTCAAGATTTGCAAGTGGATAATCATTAATGTAGATAAGTAACAGCATCTTCATGCTAGCTCCTTTTTCTTTAGGTTTACTAATATCAATTAAGTCGTAACTAAAAGGTTTAAAAGTTTGAACAAAACCGTATTAAAAAAAACACATTTTTTTGACAAATTTCAAAAAAGTTTTTCTATTTGTTGCACACTGAATAGACCACACTGTATGTTTACGTGATTATGATACTGACAGGCTTAATCTTTTAAAAGTTCTTGACCATCATTGGTGTGGAAGTATAAGCAGCTTTCTGCTTGATACTTGTGTAGTGATTTACTGAGATTTTCCTCTTAGAGACATTTGTTCATGTGATCCTAACATTGTGTAGCCTCGTCCATAAAAGTGCCCTGAATATTTTAAGATTTGCAAGTGGATGATCATTGATGTAGATATGTACCAGCATCTTTTCTGCTAGCTCTCTCCTTTTTCTTTAGGTTGACTAATATCAATTAGTTCGTAACTAAAAGATTTAAAAAGTGAAAACTTTTCGGATTTTGTGTCCTCTATTTTGTCCTACTGGCTATTTTATGGTTAAATAATAATAATAATTTTGTCACTTCATCGCGTAATTAAATATATTTCCATCTTATTATTACTTAGAGTTTAGTATTACCTATTACTAATAATTTAAATATAACAGTTTTAATATATATTTAAATTGTGCATACAAAGAATAGTAAACTTAAAAACTTTATCAATTGGTCATTTTTTCAGATTTTTATTTTTCAATATATTTAGATTAAGTTAAAAAAAATGTGTTTTTAATATTATTGTTTATTACCTTGTACAAAAATATTTTTTACGTAAATTTCGATTTAACTTTTTTTCACTGCAATTTAGGTTAATCCACTTTGAAAAATCAACTAAGATCGAAAAAATACCACTGCAAAAACATAGGCTTTTATTTTAGCCATTTAGGCTTTGTATTCTCATCCAAGGGCGGCTTAAATTTTCCAACTGAAATATAGATAGTACCTTAACCTTTTAAAGTTAAGGTATGGGAGAGATATCTTTACGAGTTAATTAATTTTAAAAGTCAGAAAATTAGTCATTTAAAAATGAATTTTTAATTTTATTCTTTATTTTAAATGAGATATTCTAAAATACTAATAATAATGCTACACTTGTCCAAAAATTACCTATAAGTATAAAAGCATATGTATATTAAAAACATCTAGTAGATTTTATTTTTATTTTTTGTAAACTTATGGTATATCTTTTTATTTTAATTATATTATCACAACAGCAAAATAGCTATTTCTTATATGTAAATAAAAACTTATTTAAAAGTATTTAAGAACATTGCATATGTATCCTTATTTACATAAAAAGATATTTTAAAATATTTGTCGTCTGCCTGTTATTTAATAACATTGAAGTTTAAAGATTATGGCTCTGAAAAAAAAGTTTTTTTATTTAATTTTTTGCATTCTATTTATTTTAAACTAGTATATTTGGTGACAAATATACTTAACAAAAATATTAATTTCCCTAAAATATGTATTACATAATATTTTTGTTTTCAAGAAACAGCAAAAAATATTTTGTTTAGCAAACTTAAAGCTAAAGGTTAGATTTAAAAAATAAATTCAGTTACATTTTAAAAGTTTGCTTGGTAGGTAAAGTAAGTAAGTAAGTAAAAGTAACTAATTTAAATATTAAATCAGAATAATAAATATCTAAAGGGTAAATATAAAATTTGAAAAAAAGGTTTAAATAAGATGCCATGACCTAATATTTAGACATAACTTAATTCTAACTGACTATTTTATTTAAAGTTTTGTTATATTTTTAAAAATAAGGGTACTTTACTCCTAACCAGTTTTTAGTTTTTGGCCTACTCTGTATATCTTTAAACTTTTTATAAAATTAACTACTGCTTTACAGTTTAAGAATATTCACCAACTTTTATAGAAAATAAAATTTTCCGACAAATTGCAAATAAAATAATTGTACCATCATGGAAACTGCGCAAATGGTGTAGGGGCTCTTGCTTTAAATATGGTGGCCTCTCCGGAACGTGTTGAAATTTTTTTATGGCATGCAATACGAACAGCGTCTTCCGGTTTCATTGTATGGTCTTTTTTAAATGATCGATCCGTCATTTTTTCTTATTGCATCCCCATAATAAATTTATTTCGTAAACACATTTCCAACTGTGTGTCAAATTTTAAATTTAGGGCCAAACTTCTAACTCATTTCCTGATTTACTTGATAAAATATTTGCATTATAGAACTTGTACCTTCAGCAAAAATTGACTGCTGAGACCCAAAATGTCTAAACTTTTTCTTCCGGTTTATTTGGCAAGCATAAATTAAATATTATTCGGTAAAAGTCTTCATCTAGCGTATGTAAAAAAATGGTCCGTTTCATCTCTTCAGTAGTGATATTGTTTGCACTAAATTATTTTTTAGGCGTGGTACAAAAATTGTCCAATTATTTTTGTGCTTCAAACTCCCTTAAATGCCCTAACATGCAAGTATTTACCTGTTGGACAATAGCTTAAGGTTCTTGCTGCGGCATTTCTTGAATTTTTAAATTTTTTAGGTCACTTTTTTTAAATTTTGTTTAAATCTTCTTCAAACTTACAGCTTTTGCTCGCGTTATGTTTTTATCCTTGTCGCCAACTGTTAAATATGGAAATAATATGATTTCCAATATTTAAATATTATATTTTGCCTAATTTTGTAGGATGAAAATAATATGCTAAACTTAATAATGGGTTTATTAAAAGAATAATGTACAAAAATGCAAACAGGATCGATGTAGTTTCATATCCTTTACTTAACTGATAGATAACAGGTACCTTAACCTTTTTAAAAAGGTAAAGGTACGTAAAGATGCAGACCAGTTAATTAATTTTACGAGATTACGTCAAAGTCAGACCATTGGTATTTTTTAAATAATTTTGATAATGAGTTTAAAATGATATTCTAAAATAATAATAATGCTACACTTGTCCAATAATTACGTATCAGTAAAAAGCAAACGAATTAAAAATATCTAGTTAATTAAATTTTAAATTTTTTATTAAACCTAAATAAAAGTAATTGTTTTAAAAATAAAAAGTTTTTTCTTTTTTGTAAACTTATAGTAAATATATGTTTTGATTTTTATAATATAAGAGCGATAGATCTCCCACAGCTCGACGATGGGCAAGAGAAGGAAGTCTTTGAGTAAGTAAAGGATCATTAATAAGACGAACAACTCTTCTTTGAATGGCATCAAGAATGCTGAGGGTTGTAGGGGATGCCATTCCCCAGACATGAGAACAATATTCCAGTGTTTAAATTGGAAGGGGAAAAATACTTTTTGGCTCGGAAAAGAAATCCAAGCTTTTTGACGCCGCGGTGGCTATAGATACAATGTGTTTATGCCAGTTAGGGTTATTTTTAAATGTGACGCCCACAAGGTTAAAAACCGTTTGACTCTGTAGGTTAAAAATCTTTTTCTTGCAAGCTATTCTCTCTAACGTTATATGCATTTTTCGTAAAAGAAGCCTAAAATAATACAAGCAAAATTTAATCTCTCATTTAATTCCTTTGAGTGACTGAAAACTTTTGCGTTCACTCTACAAATACCAGCATTGGAGAACACCACCAGCAATAGGGCCTACACACGAACTTAATTTAAGCTTTATATCATAATTAACCTCAAGGTCCATTATTTTACGTACTTGTTTTAACGGTGCACTTACACATATGCTGGATACTAAAACTTAATTAAATAATTCTGTTTTGCCAAAGAAACATATATTGGGTTTCCGGAATTACGCCTCAGCAATGCAACAAACTTGTATACAGTTGTTTCGAAAACTCAGAAGTAACGGAAACAGGATGTTAAAGAAAAAAATTGTCATTTTTTTCTAATAACTTTTTCTAGTGCACTAATTTTCGCCAAATTTTGCATACATATTAATAACAAATAACCCAAAAACAACATTTGTTTTCAAGACTTACATTGTTAATTTAAAAAATCAGAATTTCTAATCACACGCACGTAGGTGTTTAACGTCGTTCATTTTAAGTTATTGCAACAAAAGGACCTTTTTAAAATATATTTTGATGCTTTTCATTAATGTTATATCCCAAATTATAATAGGATTAAAACAGGTTAATTTTTCTTATGGAAAGGACAGTTTAGGCCCTTGGGCATTGACTACTGTCGTCAAATTAATAGTGTGAATATAAAAAAAAATTAGTAATATCTTTGCAAAATTTGGCGCAAATCAGTATAATAGGAAAAAAGTGTTAAAAATTCAACATCCTGTATCTTCAATAATTTTGAGTTTTCAAAATAATTGTGAAGAAGTTTGTTGTATTAATTTTTCATGCAGAATCGCCCACTGAAATCGTAACGCGTAATTTCCTGACACGTGATGATCTAAATTTGTAAAATGAGTTATCTTTAGGGCAAAAAATATAAAAATGAAAATAAAATGTTGGAAAATATCGCGGCCAATCCTTTGCGTTTTCAGTTCTCCAGATGTAAAGGCAACGCTATGCTCTTGTTAACATGAAAGCGCTGCCAACATCTTCTTCGAATTTAGGGGGTGTTGCTTTTGTCGGTAAGCGCCGTTCGTTTATTTGATCCACTCACTTCAACACACGCCGCTTAAATAAATCCCTTTAGTCTGCATCGGGCACCAGATGCAAGGGACAACCCAAGATTTCTAAACTCTATGAGGTGTGCATATTGAAAAATTGTCCCTAATACGCATGTGTCGTCTTTTTGTGACGTCACACCATAGGCAACTCGTAATGGACGCATGAATTAATTCAATGTTTTAAACCTACATTATGCCACAATGTAAACAATACGCATAATAGTTTATACAATATTTTGTGATTTTTTTACAAAATAACAATTCGTTGATTATACATATTAAACATTTTTTTTAATTGCAAAATAATATTTTGTGAGACAACTTTCTTAGAACGTTAAAATTTTTGTAAGTATATAAAAATCACTCTTTTCGCGATCTTCGAGTAGTGCGGTTCACGTTTACTTAGAAATCTACATAGACTTCCCGGGTAGGCGGCTGAAGGAGTCGTACGAGCGTTGCTGTACCCTTGGGAATCGAGAAAAGATTCACGCTAAATTGGAGCTTCTTTCTTCTGGGGCTAAGCGCTGTACTTGAATGAATATTTCAAAAAATCTCTATAGGCTACAAATATAAACACACACACATATATATGTAGCATTAATTTATAACGCCACTATATTAAATAAAAGTTTCTCAAAAATTCAAAAATTTGCGACTAAACACAGAAACTCCATAAACCACAATGTACAATATGGTGGCCCATTCCTTTTGTGACGTATGCCTTTCCCTCCCTTCCCGAGGGGCGCCATACATCGAAATCGGGAGATTGTGCACACCTAATAGAGTTTAGGCGCTTGGGACAACCTGTGTCGAATATCTTCGGGAGTGTTCGCGCTAATATCGCCGTGACTTTACTATTAGTTATTTTTACGTTCAGATAATCGCTTCACTTCAGCTTTCATAAAATTTATGAATATTTTGGGTGAATGAATATATGCGTCGACCGACAAAAAGTTCAACACTTTTTGATTTGTAAAAACCTTAATTGCATTTTATTTTAACCTGCTATATTCTTGACCTTCTTATGTTCGTTAGATTGGTCATTTAAAATATATCTAACCATTAAATTATAAGATAAACATTTGTATTATACATATTAATAACTATAAAATAATATATGTACATTTCTTTTATTTATTTCTCGCACGTATATACACATTCTCATTAAAATGCATCCAAATAGTATGGATATGAATTTTTGTTAACTAAATGGATTATATATTTACTAAAGACCACCACTTCTATTTAGTATGGTTATTAATTCCTTTTTTTTCACAGTCCGGTCAAAATAGACATATCAGACTGCAATTATTCGCGTAGATCTCAAAATTTGCACAGACCTTAAGTTTAACGATTAAAAATACGACCTTGTTTATAATGCAAAAATATTCTGGCACAAAAACAACGTTTATTTACCATAATATACTTTTTTATTGTAAGCTTAATAATTAAAATAAAGACGACAAAATATTATTGATTGTTTTTATTATTTTTTTACAAATTACAGAAGCTTTATAATTTATATGTTAGTCACCTTGGGCTTTATTATTTTAATTATTGATCATTTGATATTATTCTTGAACTATTATGCAATGTTGATGTCTTCTGGCACGGTCCTAAGGGATATTCGTAGTCTTCTAGAATCCTACAAATAAAATTATTATTATTAAATAAAAAATTAAAAAAGAAGGCAACTAGTAATAAAAGGTTTTCATAATTTATTCTTTAAAATCATATAAGTATCAAATGTTTTTTACTATCTTTGGGTATTTATATCAACTAATAATTGGTATGTACTAACAATTTACAGTAATTGTCTTCAAAGTGGCAGCAACTACGATTTTGACCAAAATTGGTATACAGGGGTTTTTGGGGCCCTGATCACGAATCCTAAAGAATTTTTAGTCGTTAATATTTCGTTTTTAAAATATCCATCATCAAACTTGAAAATCGAAACATCCTCAATTTCACTATATTCCCCCTTCTTTTTGCACAAAATTCTTGATATAGCACTAAATTGGCACATATTTTATTTACCAGCAAAAAATCTTTTTAAAACCTCTTTTTAATAGGTTTATTTCTTTTTATATTAATTGCAATTTGACGAAAAAACGTGTAAAATAAGTAAAAACAGGTTTTTAAAAGTTATTTATAAAATATTGTATTCCCATTAAGTGTTATATTAAGAATTTTGTGCAAAATGAGGGGGAATATACAGAAAAATGAGGATACTTCATTTTCAATTTTGATGATGAATATTTCGAAAACGAAATGTTTTCGACTATAAATTCTTTCGGATTCGTGATCAACGCCCCAAAAGCCCCTGTACAGCAAATTATTTGGTCAAAATCGGAGTTGGTCCCCACTTTCGAGACAATTACCCAATTTGCATAAATAAGACAAAATATTTTTTAAAATATTACCTTTTAAACTAAAAAGAAATTAACCATAAACGTTTTTTTCTAAATATGAGTTTACTTTAGTTTAATACTTACCTTAAGTGATATTTTAATGTAGTTTGCTAATCTCCATTTCCAGTCTTTGTCCTAATCAATGACCCTTTGTCCTAATCTAGCATTCTGTACAAGTACCCAACACTCAATAAGGCCTTCTTTTAGAAAGTATAAATGAAAGATGGTATAAATGTTATATGCAGTAACTTGTTAGATAGTTACTCTTCCAAAGCAATAAGTAATTTTTCATAATTTTTCTTTTCAATCTATATTTTGACAACTGACATATTCATTTTACTCCAAATGAGCTTCAGGCTAACGCTTTCACGCACTTTTGCGCCGGCGGAGCCACAGGTATAGCTTCACGAACCCTTTTTGGTTATAGGTTATGTGATTTAGAAACTATTTTGCTTACAAATGATTATTCTGGCTGCGGAGGACCATGTTAATTATTTATTTGCTTCTTGTATTTCAATTAAACTGTATACTTTGTTTTTAATAGCTTAGTTAACTGATTTTTTCAACTTTAATTTCACATTAAAGGAATTTTAGGTTATGTAATGACTTTGAATTTTGTCAGATGTCAGATGGTAATACAGATTTCTGTTTTATGACCGCCTGTTTTGAAAAACAAGTGAAGGTTATTCGTTCGTTAAAGAAAAACAGATGAAGGTTATACGCTCCCGGAACGTATACGTTCAGCGAACGAATGAGTTCAATTTAGCAGAATTGAGCCCTTGGAGCTGTCAAGCCCATTTTGTTAATTTGGTCTTACTATCTTTTATTTTTTATTCAAGTAACGGCTTTGCTATCCGTTTTTAACGTAAATGGGGGCATCTTCCAAGTACATTCTAAATTGCCTGTACATAATGGGAAATACTTATGGCTATTGACATTTTAAATATTTGGAGTCTTTTTTAACTGCAGTATTTATTAATGTATATGTCGGTTTTAATTTTTTTTTTCATATAAAATGTCTTTTTTAAAGGTCAATATATGGTAAAAAACCTAAATAGGACTTTACAATGTCTTTTTAATTAAGTAAAATTAATTTATTTTGATGCATTAATATTGGAAACAAAAATAATTTTAAAATTTGTGATCATTATTCTTTATGTTTTAAATATTTCAATAGCTTGTATTAACTGCAATTTCCATTATTTTTTTATTTTATTTACATAGGTCAATTACAAATGTGACCGTCCAGATATTATTTGTTTTTACCGACTAATTTAAAACCCATTAATTACGTATTCTATTTAAAGTTTACACAATTAAAAACAAAATAAGCTTACCTACTCAAAATTAAAATGAACTTACTTCATCTTTAAATGTGAATTATTGGCAAATTTCTAATACTCTGTTATATTTTTATGGCTGAAAGCTGTTCTAAAACTTTTTGGCAAAATCCCCGGATTAGGTGATCAGGTAACATCTTCTTCTTGTATTGTCGGTGTGTATGGATCTGGGTTTTTTTAAGGGATTATGTTTTTTTGGGTAATAAGTTTTTGTGTAAGAAATATACAAATTAATTTTTCAAAAATGCCTGCAGGTAAACATAATAAGTTACCTACCTAATTTGCCGTGTTGGTTGTCTCTTTTACATTGAAGAAAATATTTCATGCAAACTTATTATTGTGTATTCCTTGGATTATTCCGGAAGAGATGTCCGCTGACCATAAATGTCAGTATTTGCTAAAAAGTGCGCAGCACACCTAAGAATAGATAAAAATAGAAAACCGCAGATTAAAGATTATATCCTTAGTCATGGTCACATAAAGATATCTTCTAAAGAAATACTTTATATGAACATATGACCTAAACGTCTTATTTTTTAAACTACAGGAGGTTAAAAATTTTAAAAAATTATCGTTTTTTATTATAGCTTTATACCAATTAAAAAAATATATTTTTTTACCAGTGTCGTCCATAAGGAGTTTAAGGTAAATAGTTTTTTAAGAAAAAATGGTATGCCACTGCAATTTTCTAAAATAAAAATCTTTTTTAAATTCCTGTTTAGTTTAGAACAAATTTGATTTCCTGACTTTTTCGTTTGATGAGCGGTTTTTTCATAAAAAACGTAAACCTATTTTTTGGCATGGCTATTTCGTATTGCCAATATTAAATAAAACAGTAAAATATATAAAATGTTATTTATTCTTCAATTAGATGTGGATTTGACCTTGCCAAGAAATGGTTTCTATTTATTTACGCAAAAGCCGTTCATTAATCAAAAAAAAAAGTCAAGAGATCGAATTTGTTTTAAACTAAACAGGATTAAAAAAATATATTTTTATTTTAGAAAACTACAGTGGCGTAGTTTAAAAACTAAAACGTTTAGGACATATGTTCATGTGAAGGTTTTCTTATTTTTATTGTAGAATGACCCCTTAAAGTTTCTCGGTTAAGTTACTGACACCCTGTATTTTCAACAGCATTAAGCAATGTTTTGCAGTGCATCTTTAATAATGCCCTACAGAATATAGAGATTTTAGATTCATTTAAACCTTTTAATAAAAAAATCCTATTTTTTCTTTCTTTACATATGTTTTTATGATTTTGGATGATTAAAAAAAAATGTATATAAAATAAAAATAGTAAAAAAATTGACACCTAGTTTTACATAAAAGAAGATATGATTCATATTTAAATTTGTAATATGATCTTTGCTAAGGGGTGTTTGCTGGATAATGATAAATTGCTCTTTCTATGCCCTGCGCATATTTTCACAAGTTATTGACGATATGTCTTTTAAAAGTTTGTGGTAAAGTGGTATATATGTCTTTACCTGTCTTCTAAAGATCTTTGTTTAAAGTATTTTGTGAAAACACATTTTAACGCATTCAAAACCATAGCAGGTTTTTGCTAAAATATGGTCATATACGCTCCAGTGTAGGGCGAGGTTGGCTCGTTTCTGTGACTTGGTGTACTTTGGCGCTGGTTGGTGGCTCTTTGTTCTTCGATTATAGGGGCTGCATCAAGGGCTAATTGTTTAGCTTGGCCCTTGAAATTCGGACAATCGCGGCGAAGATGTGGTCCGCCGCATTCAAAACATCGAATGTTGGAACGTTGCTGGTACCGGGATTGTTTATATGGAACTCTGCGAGGTTGGTTCGAACCTCTATATACAGGATTTTGATTTGCTTCGTTTCGGTAGTTGCGCTGAGAGTCTTAACGGTTATACTGCCTTCGCTTCATGCTTGCTTTGGCTTCTTGCGCTTTAACTATTGCGCGCCAATCTTACTCTACCTGCGTGTCCACTGCAATTATTTCGTCCATATCTTGACAATAAAACGATCTTAAAGGCCGTCTTATTTCTCGCCTGAGTCGTTTAGGCAATAAATTAACTAATTGTTTTTCAGTAACACCTGGCATTAACCTTATTCCTAAACTCCATCCTCGTATTAAGAAGTCTTCGGCTCTTTCATGCGGTTTTTGTTCATTTCCGTACAACTCAGTACTAAGTCGATGCTTTAGTCAGGCGTTGTCAAAAATTCTAAATGGGCGGTGTGAAATTGCTGCCTTCCATGCTTTTAGTTAAAAACATAACCACGCAACGCGCTGCTTGGCCCTTAAGTTGTCGGCATGTACCAATGTTCCAGTAATGTTCTGGAATTTATTTTTTGTACAATAACTCATGTGTTTTAAAAATAAATACGGATCTTCGGTATCATCGCCTAAGTAGTTTGGGGCAATTGCTGCGCCTTTCAGTTCTTTACACATAGTTGCCATAGTTTGGCTGAACTGACTCATAAATTCTTCAATAAATTTAGTCATACTTGAGGTGTTTTAAGTACGTGTTACCTCGCGATTTCTGCGTCGTTTAAGGCTTGTCCTTCGATGATATGATTCTTTTGAGCTATCTGAGCGCGATAGTCCCCTCTCAGTTCTTTTTGTGTCCTGCCACCAGGTGTACTTTCCTCATTAAACAGCCCGGTTCTAGCACTATAATTTTCTATACGTGAGTTATTTATAGTGTAATTTTCTGGACCCTGGGCAATTCTAGCCCTTTACCGTTTACCGTCTTCTGTGACTTTTGGTTTTGTCCTTCTAAAGCATTATCCCTGGTTAGCTCGTTCGTCGGGAACTCTGACCCTGGACTTACCAAAACCATCGGGAGTTCTTTAGAACCAGGAAAGCTTATATGGTTACCAGGACTCTTAACCTGGCTTGGCCAATACTGTAACAGGGTAACGTCAAATTTATCTTTTGAAGAACCGCGCATATTTCCAAAAAAACATAAAAAGTTATCTTTAACAGCATACAGAAATTTTTGGTGATTTATCGATTTGACTAGAATACAGAGATATTAAACTTATTTAAACCTTTTAATAATGATATACTTTATTTATTAGCGACTTAAAAATTAAGGATGTTTTCAATTCGCATTTAACTCTATTTTTATGTCAGGATCGCAAGAAAAAAAGGTACTAGTTCGAGTCGTCAACCTTGGGGCAAAATTAACCTTTTCACCGAACTAAAGAGTTATTAGTAGTATTTTTAAGACCGCGCCATGTCTTCTGTGACTTTTTGGTTTTGTCCTTCTGAAGCATTATCCCTGGTTAGCTCGTTCGTCGGAAGCTCTGACCCTGGACTTATCAAAACCGTCGGGAGTTCTTTAGAACCAGGAGAGCTTATATGGTTACCAGGACTCTTAACCTGGCTTGGCCAATACTGTAACAGGGTAACGTCAAATTTATCTTTTCAAGCACCGCGCATATTTCCAAAAAGACATACAAAGTTATCTTTAACAGCATACAGAAATTTTTGATGATTTATCGATTTGACTAGAATACAGAGATATTAAACTTATTTAAACCTTTTTAATAATGATATACTTTATTTATTAGCGACTTAAAAATTAAGGATGTTTTCAATTCGCATTTAACTCTATTTTTATGTCAGGATCGCAAGAAAAAAAAGGTACTAGTTCGAGTCGTCAACCTTGGGGCAAAATTAACCTTTTCACCGAACTAAAGAGTTATTAGTAGTATTTTTAAGACCGCGCCATGTCTTCTGTGACTTTTTGGTTTTGTCCTTCTGAAGCATTATCCCTGGTTAGCTTGTTCGTCGGGAGCTCTGACCCTGGACTTATCAAAACCGTCGGGAGTTCTTTAGAACCAGGAGAGCTTATATGGTTACCAGGACTCTTAACCTGGCTTGGCCAATACTGTAACAGGGTAACGTCAAATTTATCTTTTCAAGCACCGCGCATATTTCCAAAAAGACATACAAAGTTATCTTTAACAGCATACAGAAATTTTTGATGATTTATCGATTTGACTAGAATACAGAGATATTAAACTTATTTAAACCTTTTAATAATGATATACTTTATTTATTAGCGACTTAAAAATTAAGGATGTTTTCAATTCGCATTTAACTCTATTTTTATGTCAGGATCGCAAGAAAAAAGGTACTAGTTCGAGTCGTCAACCTTGGGGCAAAATTAACCTTTTCACCGAACTAAAGAGTTATTAGTAGTATTTTAAGACCGCGCCATGTCTTCTGTGACTTTTTGGTTTTGTCCTTCTGAAGCATTATCCCTGGTTAGCTCGTTCGTCGGGAGCTCTGACCCTGGACTTATCAAAACCGTCAGGGAGTTCTTTAGAACCAGGAAAGCTTATATGGTTACCAGGACTCTTAACCTGGCTTGGCCAATACTGTAACAGGGTAACGTCAAATTTATCTTTTCAAGAACCGCGCATATTTCCAAAAAACATAAAAACTTATCTTTAACAGCATACAGAAATTTTTGGTGATTTATCGATTTGACTAGAATACAGAGATATTAAACTTATTTAAACCTTTTAATAATGATATACTTTATTTATTAGCGACTTAAAAATTAAGGATGTTTTCAATTCGCATTTAACTTTATTTTTATGTCAGGATCGCAAGAAAAAAAGGTACTGGTTCGAGTCGTCAACCTTGGGGTAAAATTAACCTTTTCACCGAACTAAAAGAGTTATTAGTAGTATTTTTAAGACCGCGCCATGTCTTCTGTGACTTTTTGGTTTTGTCCTTCTGAAGCATTATCCCTGATTAGCTCGTTCGTCGGGAGCTCTGACCCTGGACTTATCAAAACCGTCGGGAGTTCTTTAGAACCAGGAGAGCTTATATGGTTACCAGGACTCTTAACCTGGCTTGGCCAATACTGTAACAGGGTAACGTCAAATTTATCTTTTCAAGCACCGCGCATATTTTCAAAAAGACATACAAAGTTATCTTTAACAGCATACAGAAATTTTTGATGATTTATCGATTTGACTAGAATACAGAGATATTAAACTTATTTAAACCTTTTAATAATGATATACTTTATTTATTAGCGAATCTTTAACAGCATACAGAAATTTTTGGTGATTTATCGATTTGACTAGAATACAGAGATATTAAACTTATTTAAACCTTTTAATAATGATATACTTTATTTATTAGCGACTTAAAAATTAAGGATGTTTTCAATTCGCATTTAACTCTATTTTTATGTCAGGATCGCAAGAAAAAAAGGTACTAGTTCGAGTCGTCAACCTTGGGGCAAAATTAACCTTTTCACCGAACTAAAAGAGTTATTAGTAGTATTTTTAAGACCGCGCCATGTCTTCTGTGACTTTTGGTTTTGTCCTTCTGAAGCATTATCCCTAATGATTAGCTTGTTCGTTAGCGAGCTCTAGACCCTAAGGACTTATCAATTCGCATTTAACGCGAGTTCTATGTCAGGATCACAAGAAAAAAGGTTACTAGTTCGAGTCGTCAACCTTGGGGCTAAATTAACCTTTTCACCGAACTAAAGAGTTATTAGTAGTATTTTAAGTACCGCACATGTCTTCTGTGACTTTTTGGTTTGTCCTTCTGAAGCATTATCCCTAGCATTAGCTCGTTCGTCGTGAGCTCTGACCCTGGACTTATCAAAACCGTCGGGAGTTCTTTAGAACCAGGAGAGCTTATATGGTTACCAGGACTCTTAACCTGGCTTGGCCAATACTGTAACAGGGTAACGTCAAATTTATCTTTTCAAGCACCGCGCATATTTCCAAAAGACATACAAAGTTATCTTTAACAACATACAGAAATTTTTGGTGATTTATTGAGGATGTTTTTAATTCGCATTTAACTCTATTTTTCGGTCAGGATCGCTAGAAAAAAAGGTACTAGTTTTTTTCTCTCTGCCGTACGTTGTTTGTGCGGCAAGGCTACCTCTAGGTAGAAAATATGCTCGATAATAAAGACGCGGATTCAGAATCGACAACCTTGGGGCAAAATTAACCTTTTCAACGACCTAAAAGAGTTATTGGTAGTGTTTTTAAGACTACAGTAAAAATCACAAGTACGTACAATTGAAAACCGTCACATTGGAGGAGGGGAGGGAAGTCATGGTTAGTTTTGGTTAGTTAAACCTTTTTTTTTTTTTTATTTGCTTCAAACCAATCAAATTATACGTGCTTGTGTTTTTACTGTAGGCAGCATTTTAGTGTATGTTTACCGATTTAATAGTAATAATAATAAACTAAAAGAAGAAAATAAACAGTTAAAAAAATTAAACCGATTTGAAAACAAGAATAAAACCCACCAAAAACTAAAGAATTAAAAAAGTCGGGTAATAACATATGTGCTAAACAACTCAATGTTAATAACTAAATAAACAAAAGCCTTTTTACTTTAATACCATAATATGGTATTACCCGACTTCTTTTTTATTTTTTACTTTTAGTGGATATTATTATTGTTTTAAAGTCAAATATTCTTTTTAGAAACTGTTTATCTTACTTACATATATCTATGTGTGAGGGCAAACAGAAAATTGTTGATTTTTAATAAAACTAAATTATCGTCAATAAAATAAAGATAGTATAACAAAATTAAAAGTTGTTTACGCAAAAATAAGATATGGGTTATGTTGTGTAAGCTTTTTTTAGTGCCGAATCTAACTTTAGCACCTTTTAAATTTGCAATATGTTCTTCGCTGATGGATGTTTGCTTGGATGTTAAATGGCCTTTTCTGGGTACCGACGTACCTATTGAAAATTTGTAATTAAGTGGTATTGATGTCTTTAACTGTCTTACCGGAAGATTTTTGTTTAACCCTTAACCCGAGAGGTTGATAAATTTTACGCTATCCGTGAATATCGGTATTAGATACCGCTATTGTAGTTATTCCACGAAATCACTTAAAGAACGACATATTATTTATTATTTTTAATGACTACTAAGAAACAAAAGTAAATAGTAACAACTAACAAAAATATAAACATGTTATGAACTAAAAAATATTTTTAACGGTCTTCAGTAATGCAGTTTTTGCATACTTTACTTGCATGCTCCAGGCAAATTGGCTTCTGGCAGGTATAACACGTATAAAAGTTTTTCTTTTTCTTTGGTATGGACACATCGCACATGTTTTGTTTACTTCTAAACGTTCATCTGCCGATGTTGATGGTTCACTTTTAATATCTTCTACCAAAACGCTTCGTATGAGCGTCTGAATTTCTCTGGGAAGTTTTACGTTCTCAACTCTTCTTCGCATATGAGGTGTCACAAGTTTCATAGCTAGTTCTTCGATAAATTTGCATCTTAATATAGGCGTAATATCTCGATAATGTAGAAATAATTCGTTGTTTATATATCTATAAGTCTGTACATAATTGCTAATTCCCATCGACGACATCTACGACCTGAAGAATAATTGGAACATTTCATATCGAGGGTATCCACTACACCTTTGGTGGCATTATAAAATGAATTTATTTCTGGAAGAGAGTTATCTGGATCTGTTTCTTTACTATGATGCATAGAAGAAACTAATATAACTGCTTTATTCTTCTTCGGAACCCGGGAAATCAATGTAAAGCTGTCCTTGGAGAAACCATATATAGTGGACTCAATCGGTCTTCTGGGAGAAGGTAAAAATTCTGCAGGAATTTCGCGCTTATTTTTTTAGTGTGCCTGTGTAAGTTAGACCTTTTTTCTTAACTCACGAAGCAATTCAATAGATGAAAACCAATTGTCTGCCGTTATATTTCTGTTTGTCTTTTCCACTGGTTTTATTAGACGCAGAACAGCTTGTGTAGGATTTGGCAATTTTTTTCTTCTGGGGATAATGTTTGGCCATCGCTGTCTTTTCCAGCATAGATATAGGCGTTGTAGAGGTATGATATTTTAGCATCAGTAAGGCACATAAGTTTGATACCGTACTTTGCCGGCTTATTCGGCATATACATTTTAAAGAACATCACCCTCGAAAGCTAAATAGCATCTCATCAATACACATGTTTGGGCCTAAATTAAAACATTTTTGAGAATTCTCAATGAAGCTGAAGAAAGATATGACTACGATGTTCCCTTGTTTTAGCGTCATCAAATCGAAGACAAATAAGCAGATTTTCAAACCTTTTCAAAGACATTACAGCCCTGAATATTGGACGATCGGTAGCTTTGTTTGAAAATAGTGATAGCATGTTTTCATGATTGGACCGATATATAGACGTAAACATCAGCAATCCCAACAAGGCTCGGATTTCACTAAAGTCAGTGTCGTTGTAATCTGTGGATTTCTTTTTATGAGTAGCTCTTACCTCTCTAAACTTCTCGTTAGTATGCAACACGATTTCATTTGTCATAGCTTCATCGAATAACAGGTTCCAAATTTCTTCAATATTGGGTTTATTTCCAAAACTTCTTGCCGGTTCTTTAAGACTTGGCAATTTTATTAGAATATTATGACGAGAAGTTTTAACGGTTGTATTTGGTTCCTTGGAATGCCATAAATATCCGTCCCTTCCCTCATAAGTAATATCTTCTTCGTCATTCATTCTATCGTCATCAGAATGCGGCTTTCTAAGTTCTGGTTCATATCCTACTTCTTCATCATCAGAACCATCAGAACCCTCCTGCTCAAAAGTTGAACTATGTCGGTCTTCTTCCATAGTTTTGTTTTCAGGTTGATTTTTATCGCCGGAGTCTACTATATCAGAAGATTCATACTGGTCTTCGTCAGATAATTCATCATTCCATTTTAAAACTGTGTCGGCATAGTTTTCGTCCAAATACCTTACCCTTTTCGAGGTAGAATTCATATTCTAAAACAAAATAACTAATCAACAATCGTTTTTGAAATCATTGCGCCTGCTCATCAAATATACAAAATCATATTTAGCTATCTTCGGTGGACACAAAAATCGATAATTTTTCGACCTACACAATATTTCTTTTTAGTTCGTTATGTAAAAGTAAGGTGTACCATAATTTAATAAAACTTACCAATAATAATAATAAACAACACAAAAATTATTTTAACAGTATATGTAAAACTAACGGTACCCGAGACTATCGGTATCCACGACCGCGTGTACTTTTAGAAGTCCTGTCCTGTCTGCCTGTACTATAATGCAACGAAGATAGACGAAGACACAAGGCGGCAGGGTTGTAATTGGAGATTTTATTAATATTTTAATTTTATCTAGCGGTGTGTGATACCGTGCTCTCTGGTTGAGGGTTAAAGTATTTTGCTTTTAAAAATACTATTTTTTTCTTTAATAAACAGGGTGTGAAAATAATGTTTACTATTGTGTAAGGGCTATTTCGCCCCTGGCGAATGCAAAGGTTTTACAGAAATACTATTTTAGGGAGTCTTATATTCATCATATTAAAAATTAATTCATTATACCAAGTGCTCTAAAAGTTATTTAAGAAAACCGATTTTCAGCGGCGTCTTAAATGAGCCCCTATCTCTGTAAAGAGGGGCTTTAGAAAAAAATATGGGAACTTGTCATGTTATTTTGATGTGTTCTATATGAATTCGAGAAATTGTCCGCCTAATACTTCGCTAGCAAAGCGCATTAAAACTATTTTTTTATATGAGGTGCTAACATTATTTTGGGTCACTTTATCACCCTTATCATTTACAACCTCACTTTTTCAGCCATCCTGTATACTGGGTTAGTAAAAGTACTAAAACGTTTAAATATCGTTAAAACTTCTTAAGTTGTATTTACAAAATTTAGTATCTGAAGTGTAAATCATAAAAACATTGACATTTATGTCAGCACCAGTGGCGGCGCCAGCTTTTTTGAAGTTGGGCGATATCTCGTAGAGAAATTTGGAGGGTAAGCAGCAAAATATGTAGTGCAATATTGTTAATTAGCGTTTTAAAGTTTAGTACAAATGTTTTAGGAGCTCATTTTTAAGGTACCATAAACTAAGAACAAAACCTCCTCCAACCTACAGCTATAGCAAATTAAGTAAGAAAATTGTATATTTTAAACTGTGGCTGAATTTTTTCAACAAATATCACGAATATTTTATTATTCATAATAATAAGCTACACCATCATGATGGCCACAGAAACATCTAAATATTTGGTTTCTGGCATTTTTGTGATAAAACAAACAATTTTTGAGAAAATTTGCTCAGAAGGCTGTGTAAACCAATTATATATAATAACCTATATTACTACCACCTTAGTGATATATATATTTTATTTTGTTAATAAAGGACAAACATTTGGTCATTAAAATTTTAAATACACATGAATTTTTGAAACATTTTATTAGGATATTTTATTTTATATTTAAATTTTACACTAAAATCCGTTTCTAATGACATACTGCAAATATACTGGTAATTTTTAATATTGCGACCATAGATCAGTTATTGAGGAGTTTTCTGATTTGGATTACTTGAATATAATTTGATCAAATGATTTATAAAAATGGATTTTTTTTGCTTTTCTAAATGGGATGTACCCTTAATTTTTTATGTGCATAAAATATGGCAGGCCTAACTTTTTAAATTTCATTTGTATTACTTGAGATATGACAACATCACTTCTTTGGTAAAAAGTATAAAACAGTTTAGGCTGCGTTTACAAAATTCGATGTTTAGAGATCTCTGCGCAAGTATAAGTAAACCGTGTATACTTGCTTTCAAATGAAAATTTACACTATTGTTTGAATAAAATCATAATTTATAATGACAAAATAGTAAATGATTCTTTTTGTTTAAAACGAGGCATAAATATAAAGTGTAGTTAATATGTTGAATTTAGAATTAAAAAACCAGATATTCCGCCTATTAAAAAAAAAAAAATGGTGGTGGCCCAAAGACGTTGGATCTTAAATTTACTTTTTCTATTAAACAGAAAAAAGTGGCAATAATAATGTGTTATTGGTTATAAAATATTTTTTAAATATTCATAAAAAATATAAAAATTCTCAGTTGAAAAAGAAAAAGCTGTTTCGCAAAATTTTGTTTTTTTCGGATAAATCCGTAATTTCTGCAAATTTGTTTTTTTTAACGGAATATTATCTGTATCTCCTTACTGTCCCCAAGATCCTTATGGTGCCGTAACACCTTGTATAAGCAACTAATAAGAAACATAATTTTAAACATTTAGAAACTAACTGAATTTGACTCGCCTAATTTATTGCACCAAAAAATATAGAAAACGAAAAATACGTGTATCGCAAAACTGGAAATTCTGGCAGCCCTGCCGATGTTAATATTTAATTCCACATCTTGACAACCAATTTGGCAAATAATTGCTTTGGAGGTTTTAAAGATATTTAGGATTTGCGGTTCTTATTACTAACCCAGTATGGTAAGTAATTTTATAGTTATAGGTAATAATATATTTTGTATAGAAATAGTGAGCGTTAGCAAGCGTTTAAAATTGCAGCGACTCAATGATTGACTCTTCTACTTTGTAAAATTGTTAAAATACCATAAAATAATCAATCATATGGTGAGAGAGGTAAAACATGACATACAATGTATGTACAATGTACACATTACACTGTACACTGTCATGAATCTCAAACTATATAGCGGCCTTTTCAAAAAAAATATTTTCAACAAAACAAGAAAAATGTTTTTGTATTTATTTGTGTCTTTTGTAAGAAGCCATTGCAAACCAATAAGAAACATGAAAAATAACAATCCATTAACTTTAGGAATAGTGTATAAACCCTACCTTGATCGAGGAGATTTTTAAGCCATTACTAAGCTATAAACTCATGGCTAAATAATTATAATTAATTCTAACAATATTCCAAGATTTTGTTGTATTTGCATCTATTTAAACTAATAAAATCCAAATTAAATACTTTAAGCTTGCTGAAAAAATAGCAACAGGCAAAACTGGAAATCTGGAAAATCAAAAAATTCGGCCCGAATGTACAGTTGTTTACAAAAAGGTACAAGGATCAAAGAGGAAAATACCCTTTCATTATCTTCATGTAAGCAGCTCCTAAAACTGTTTAGGGAGGTTAACACAGGTCGTGTGGTTTCTAAGAATTTAAAACATTTGCGTTCAGTATATGGACATCTTGGTTTTTGTCTTCCATAATTACTATCAAATAAAAACAATTTCTTTATATTCATTATAACAAACAAAACACGTTTAAATTAATAAGGTCATCTAGCATACAAAAATATTAGATTTGTCTTTACATTTAACTGCTATCACATAAACTAAATACGTTTAAAAAATCAAAAAGAATGTTAGAAGGAATTTAATGTATGTTGAAAAATTAAGAATTTTAATTCATATTCACACGCACATACATATTTTAAAATTACAAAGATTGTTTAGCAAACGAAAATATTTGAGAAACTGTTCCATTATTAAAAAGAAGGAAAACACGTTTAAAAATAAAAAAATCTTTCAGCATACAGAAATCTCAAGTTATCTTTAGAATCAGGTGCAATTTAATTGATGGCTAAAATACAGGCTTATAATTTCTTAGCTTATTTTAGGAAGAAAAGTTCATATGAACAGGATGTTCAAATTTTTAAAAACCATAAAATTTCGAAAAACTTATTTTAGTAAAAACTGTTATACTGGATATAAACCTTTTAAATAAGTTTTTATTATTTACTAATAACATAGTACTAAGATCCCGCAATGCTTCTTTTTATGGTCTAAAATATGCAATAAGGTGATTTTTCTAAACTAAACAAGACACAGAAAAAAAAATTAAGAGACATAAAAGGAGTATTTTTATTTGCTGAATCTAAAGAGCCTTGCCTCTCGAGACGCCACTGGACTTATAAAATGTAATTAAGTTACTGATAAATTACCTCCTTAAGATCATTAATAATATTGTTAAATTAAAACAAAATTGGGTAAATAATAGTTAGGATATTTTAAAAATATATATATTTGTTTTATTTTAACACTCTGTATCTCAAAAGTAAACGAGGTTTAGGACATATGTTTATATAAACTTTTCTTCCTAAAAGCTAGGGAATTATATTCTGTGTTTATAGCCATCAATTTTTTTACACCCTGTATAAAAAAATACATTCGAAAACCAAAAAGATCGTTCAGCATATAGAAATATTGGGTTTGTCTTTATATTCACCATTAAATAAAAACAAAACACAGTTGAAAATAAAAAGATCATTCAGCATGCGGAAATATTGGGTTTTGCAGTATATTTTTATAAAAAAAACAAAACAAAACCCATTTAGAAATTTAAAATATCGTTCCATGTATGGTAATATGGAATTTTTGTGATTTTTAACTATTAAAAAGAAGTTTTTAAATTAAAAGGATCGTTAAGCTAATAAAAATCTTGGGTTCTTTTTTATATGTTTTTATTATGAAATAAAAACAAACACGTTTAAAAATTAAACGTTGATCGTTTTGGATACCTAATTCGATCATCTGCTTTTATTTCACATGCTTTTTCATCAACCACAGTGTAATCGTTTTGATCTTTCCTTTACGTTTCTCTTGTATTTTGTTACTTTTTTCCTAATTTAGGTTGATTTATGTTATGAAAGCGTGAGTTTCCGACTAACATTTACCTAAACATTTTATATTATTTAAAGATGTCGCGTTCAAATTGGGCTTGTCTTTTATATATGTGCTTTTAGCTCTTTCAGAAAAACATCCCCTTTTTGCTTTGCAACCTTGAGAGCTATTTTTTTACCTGTTGGTGCTATTTCTCGGTAAGGCTCAGTTGTCCGTTATTTGAACCAAATCTTTGGCTAGTGTTGCTTGTTTTTCAAAATAGGTAAGAACCCTTCTTCTTTAAGCTTGTATTCCTGTTTTTAAAATAAGTGAAAACCAGCTCGAGCTCAAACGTTTTCTCGTGTAATTATTCTTTTTTTCTACCACTAGCCGGCCTTCAAGATCAGTTTTTGTGTTTACCCGGTACTTAATGCCATTACTGCGTAGTTGTCTTGGTTGTAGTACAGAATTAAACAAAACCTAAAAAAAATACACCAAGTTGTCAAACCAAATCAGACGGATTTTTATTGTCTTGTCCACGGAGTCTTCCTAAGATTTATTTAATTTTAAAAAATTATCGTTTTCTAATAATAATTTTTACATTAATTTAGATATTTTTAAAAAATCAGAAGACGTCTACTATGCATCAGAAGACATTTTTTGATATACCAAAAAAAATTACCAGTGTTGTCCTTGAGGGGTTAAGAGTAAATATTCTTTAAGAAAAAAAAGTATGCCGCTGCAATTGTTTAAAATTAAAGTATTTTGTCAATTACCTTTTAGTTAAGAACAAATTTAGGCTTTTGATTTTTTTTTTGATGCATTGTTTTTGTGTAAATAAGTTAAAAACCATTTCCCGACAGTCTCATTTCAATCTAATTAAAAATAAATAACAAATGTGATTTTAACTGTATAATTTGATTCGCTAATTAATGGTACACAGAAAAACTCCAGATTTCTTATGCCAAAATATTAGGGTTTAACTACACATACCTATATTTAAAACTTAATAATAAGGAAGATACAGGGTGTCAAAGAGCAAAAAATATTTTAAATTTATTTTCATAATTTTTGATATGTTTTAAATCTTTTTAATTAAACGTGGTTTCTAGGGTTTTTTATGTAACATCTAAGTAAACCGTAAACTTCCTTACGGTTGCTACACTAAAAGGTATACCTTGTAAGAATGGCTCTAAGCAACCGTTTTCAAGATATTGTTCCGTATCACCTCGTATATAAAACACGTGCTTTCGTTTTTATACCTTTATTAACTATCCAACGTAACTATGGTTACAACGACAAAATCTTTACTTGTCAATGTCTCGAAGTTTACACCACAAAAGTCGAATTTATACTAACTGATCGGAGGTTTCCCGTCGCCCTTTTATAGTATGGTGGAAGAGTAAGGAATGATCTAGAATCTCCGAGAAATATCGTAAAAATTCCATAATACAGGATGGCATAAAAGTTCCTAATGAATAATTCGGGCGTTTTCGGAAACCTTCGAAAGTAATGAAAGAACTTTAAAGGTAAATTTTTTAAATAAATTAACAAACTAAATTAAATGATCCTAACTCTCTAAAATTCTATAACCTAAACACATTTTTGAAAGTCTGTAACAATATTTAAATTAAAGTGGTTTAGTAAAACTTAAAAATGCCTTCAAAAATAGCGTATTAGTTATAACTTTAACTGCCTCATGAAAAACGAATTATTAAATGTATTCTTTCATATACTTTTTGGTTGTACTTAACCACTAAATTGCAAATATCTTGAAAACATATCAAAAATTATCGAAACAATTTTTTTTTACTTTGTAACCCTGTATACAAACGTGGTACCTTTATGTTTTTGGGGTCGCTTAATCCGAATCCGGGAGGGCCAATTTTACCACAAATTCGGATTTAGCGACCCCAAAAGCCCAAGATATCAGGATTTTGGTGTATTTACGATAACTTCTGATGATTTGACCTTGATATTAACATCATAGGGTTAATTTAACCAAGGATTCGGATTAAGCGACCTCGAAAACATAAGTATATTATGGTTCTGGTCCTTTTTCTATAAAATTTAATGATTTGACCTTAAAATGACCCTGACCGTGACCTGATGGGATCAAATTGACCCCAAATTCGGATTCAGAGATTTTAAAAACATAAAAATATCACGATTGTGGCCCCTTTTCGATAAATTTTGATGATTTGACCTTGAAAAGACCTTGATCCTGACCTGTTGGAGTCAAACCGACCCCAGATTTGGATTCAGCGACCCCAAAAACAAAAAGGATATCATGGTCTGGTCTTTCGGACCTTCAACTTTTTCTTACTTATTGGGCTGTGATTGACCCTAAAATGACCTTGATCCTGACCTGATAGGGTCAAACCGACCTCAGATTTGGATTCAGCGTTCCCAAAAACATTGAGATACTATGGTCTAGTCTTGCGGACCACCAACTTTTATTTTTTGTGGGGCTGTGTAATTGGCGGACTCCTTTTATATACGAAATGACCATGCCGAGAAATGGTTTTTATTTATTTACGCGAAAACCGTACATCATGTATAAAAAGAAACCAAATTTGTTTTAAAATAAATGGAAATTTTAAAAAATAATATTTTTATTTTTGAAAAATACAATGCCGTATCTTTTTTATATCTACCCTAAACCCCTTATGGATGACAGTGGTAAAAATTAATGTTTTTCTTGTATGCTTAAAAATGTCTTCGGGTGGATAGGAAGTGTTAACTTATTTATTTTTTAAATATTTGGGTTTATATAAAAGGTATTACAAATAAACAGTATTTTTTCTCAATACTGGTCTGTCTGTACAATCCCAAAACATAGGAGAGCCCCAAAGTTTCTATTTGTATTTTATTTTAAAGTGCCTATTGTACTTTTTAGTTTGAAGTTTTATAATATTAGAAATGTCGAATTTCAAAAGTTTTCCATAAATTTTCCGAAACAAGATGTTAAAAATGCACATGGTATTTTGGTATTTTATATATTATATATTTTTTTTATTTTTATTATAATTTTTTTTATTTTATTGTGTACACACTTTTACCTTTGTTATTTATTTTGGTATATTTTTTTACGAATCTTTTATTGACAGTGTATCAAAGTTCTTAAAATTTTAATTTTTAGTTTTAAAGAAGCTAGAAGTAATGTTCTAACAGGTAAAATCCTAACTAAAAATCGTATTTAATTTTAAGTTGCACAGGGTTAATTTTATGTTTTATTAATATCTTTATTCCTATTTAAATTTCCATTCGTGGCGGTCTTAGATGTGCTTTATAATGATATAACAGAGCAGAGCAGTGTCCAATTTGCACAAACTGTTTTAATATAAAAATTGAAAGGCAAATTGTGTTTTCGATTCCTTTTCATTCCTACTTAGTGCAGACTGTTGGGAATATTGCCAGCAATCGACACGTTCGTCTAGAGGTCTTAATTTAAGTATCGGGTAGACTCAGATTTAATCTGTATTTCTAGTGAGTCTATAAATATTTAAAAAAAATGTGTGACTATTTATAGATTTTAGAACTTTATTTTTAACCAAAACAGTCATTTACATTTTCACAATTATGACTTATTTTCCAAACTGCTCTGTATTATTATTGATATGTTTTTAAAATATTTTAATAAAGCCCCAAAGTTTCTATTTGTATTTTATTTTAAAGTGCCTATTGTACTTTTTAGTTTGAAGTTTTATAATTTTAGAAATGTCGAATTTCAAAAGTTTTCCATAAATTTTCCGAAACAAGATGTTAAAAATGCACATGGTATTCTGTTATTTTATATAATATATATATTTTTTTATTTTTATTATAATTTTTTTATTTTATTGTATACACACTTTAAAGCTAACTATGTGCTTCTTTACAAGTAAAAAATATGTCATTATCTCTTTATTAGTTTTTACTTATGTTTTTACGAGAAATTTTTCAATTATTAGAAATTGCAAATTTTGAGAATTTTTGAGAAAAGTTTTGTCCATTGACATTTTTATTAGTATATAATATTAATTGATTTTTTCTTTATACATATGGTATGTTACACAATAAAACAATATATTTTACGTTTCTTACGTATAATTTTTATGCTGCAATTGGCAGGAACACAAATGACAGACAAAAAAAATGACTATTTAGTATCCTAATGGCGTGTGTGTGACTCTTAAATCGTTAAACCAGACATAAGAAACAGTTACAGAAACAGAATATCCTTTTTAAGCTAATTGGGCCTTTTTTAAGTCCTCTTAGGACTGCCTGCTTGTGGGTACGATGCTGAGAGCCCAAACAATAAATTTCTCGGATACGGTTTTTATACAAATAATTATGTACCTACCTTTGAAAAACTAAAAATAAAATTAGGATCACTTTAAATTTTATTATGGTATTTTTAAGGTGTACTGGTACTCTTACTATTTTATTAAATTTAGCTTTTGGGTGTTTTTAACAGAAGTTATTTTAAAAAATGCAAAAACTTAATTTGCTTTTTTAGTATCATAGTAGTGATCTGTCTTAAAGGCTATAGTTTAATAAATGTTTTTATTTTCCAAAAACAATACAACTAAATCCCAAAACATAGGAAACATTTTGACGGTGTTCAGAAAGGTTTTTATTATGCAAGTCATTTCTTTTCATTACGTCCATTTTTTTTGCGACTAAAATATATTTATAATTTATTTGGATATAAACTTGTATATCATACTTTAAAATATTATGTAACATAATAAAGTATTTACTAATCACTTATTTTGGTCAGGTTATCTTGTTTACAACAAACCTAATTTCAATACCCTTTAAAATTCAAAATATATAATTTAAATCAGTTTCTTTATAAATATACAAAAGCAAATAATTAAATTATGTTTTGATGATTGATAAAAAAGTTTTATTTTTCCTACCACGGTTCAGAACAGTTGATATTTTTACGACGCAGGATAAAGAAGGGATGAAGAAACCGAGGGTGTATCTAAACATTTAGTCCCGTTGAGTTTTAGTATGCCTGAAACGTTTCAGGGAGACGCTTCTCCGTTAATGGAAAGGAAATACGTGAAAATTACGACAATTTTCCCGGTAAAATTTAATCAAAAAAATGTGCTTTAATATTATATCATGATTTGCAGAAAAAAATTTCTTTAAAAAGAAAAATGGTTATAACGGAAACAGTGATATGTGTTTTTATTTTAACCACGTGTCTTGGGCTTTTTGCGAATTTTGCATTTGCCTACAAGTTATATACGAGCAGAGTACCCAGGAACCCGCTGCTGATAGGACTGATGGTATCAGATTTATCAGTGTGTGTTGTTACATGTCCCATTAAAACTTACAGAAGTTTTTATTGGGGTTCTTTATCTAGTTTTACAAGTGAAGTGTTTCTAGATTTTTTGAGGTCTGTATAAATATTCAAATAATAATTTATTAAAATAATTTCTCTTGTTTATTATTTTCTATAGAATAGTGGTGTCTTTAAAGCTTTTTATTATATCTTTATTTCTATATTGGATAAAGAAGAATATCTGGGAAATGTTTTTGCTTGCTTTTAAAATTTAAATAAGTTAACAAGTTAACGAAATTATACAATAAATCACTTACCAGAAAACGTTAACTTAAAATGCTACTTTTACTAAAAATACCCAGTAATTTACGTTCACCCAAAAAGTTTTTTAATAGCCTTTATGGTTTAAAAAAAAGAAAATTAAAAATTACCTATTTTGTTTGTAATAAATATCTTGGATTAAAGTTATATTTAACTTAGTAAGAGTTATAGAGGTATACATTTAGGCCAGTTTATGTAAAGCTCATATTTTTAAACGATTTTTTCCACAATTTTCTCAAGTACCGAAACATACCGATTTATCAGTCTTTATTTAAAATTGGATTTTTAAATTTAAATTACTACAGGGTATTTCGTTTTAGGGATTAAAGTAAATTTTAAAAAACTTTAAAATTAATAATATATTAGGTAAAAATTGTATGCAAAAAATTTAGAATCATAAACGGTTTGTTTTCCATAAATTATATCTTCATTAATTAGGTGATAGAAAATATCTTTTATTGATCTGCTTGTATACTAAACATCTTAAAAACCTGACATTTAAGGAACATTTTACTTTATCTAAAGTATTAACACTTTAAATCTTGTTGATTTAAAGGGTCTTTTATTTATTTTTTCTTTGAATAGATATTTAAATAGTAATTAAGTTTGGTATTGCGTATATGTAATAAAGATCAAATTTTATTAAAGATAGTAAAAAAATCATTAATTCGAATGTATTTTCGCCCTAAATCCATCTAGATTCGTCAAAATTTGTCCACAATTTTGTTATAAACAAAACATTAACAACTTTAAAATAACTTAATGGTAAATTTACGATAATGCTGTAAAATCTATAGTGCCTGGTCAGGTTAAAATTTTATTTTATTATAAGTGTTAATATCCTTATCTAATATTTCCTTTTTTAGGTCATAAAGTTTGTTTTTATATTTATTTATTTTCTATCTACAAATCCAATGTAAATAAAATATACAAATATGTATATACATATATACTTTGGATTTTTGTTAAATCTTTTTCTAACTGAGCAATCATAGAAAAAAGCAACATAATTAAATATTCTTATTACGGTTCAGGTGCTTAAGGATATTTTATCTTAGACTCGTCCAAATTGACAAACCTCAACTTTAATCAGTTGCCCTCCGATTTACTGGAAGAAGCCAATATATTCGAACGCCTTTGAAAAATCCGTGTAGTTGCTTTTAATTTTCTTTCTCCAAAACGTTAAAAATGGTATTATGATAAAGAACAAAATTATTTGCTAAGCAGGCATTAACAAATCCCTGTTGCTATTTAATTATAGTGATTTTACAGGCCCAAACTAGTTGATCATTAATTGAATGTATTTAAAAGCTTTGAAATAGCCTATTGCTTGGCAACCTCTCTATAACTTTCATTATTCTTTCCAGCTTTGCTTGTAAATAAAAGCACTATAACTGTTTCTTCAAATGTTTATAAGCTGTAGCTTGGCTTTAAAACTTAAAAATAGTAACCTAAAACTAAAACTAAACTATTTTTATTAAAATATTTATTTTTTATGGCTAGTATTGGAATTTTACATAAGTATTTTCCTTGGTGCACTCAGAACGAATAGTAACATTCTGTTCTCTAATGAATTCGCGGCCAACCAAACTAGTTTGGCAGCTAGCTAAAAAAGACGTCGCGCCTGAGACGGTCTTTAAAAGAGATTAACCTAAATAGCAGTCTGTTTCCTTTTCTCCTTCTCCAAGACGTTAAAAATAGCGTTCTGATAAAGAGCAAAATTAGCTGTCGAGTTGGCATTTCCGAATCCCTGTTGCCATTTAATTATAGTGATATTACAGGACCAAAGTAGTTGATGTTTTAATTAAGGTATTGAGGGTTGTATAAGGGAAGTCTTTACTCCACAAATAAAATGCCAATCTAAAGTTTTAGATGTGATGCATTTCGGCAGGTGTTCCTGCCATCATCAGACTATAAAACTATGTTTTCACGTGCACAAAACATAAAGAATTGTTTATGTTTTGTGCACGTGAAGACATAGTTTTATAATCTGATGATGGCAGGAACACCTGCCGAAATGCATCACATCTAAAACTTTAGATTGGCATTTTATTTGTGGAGTAAAGACTTCCTTATACAACCCTCAATACTATATTGACTCCACTTCAAAATGGACTTCTTTCTAAATTTTAATTAAGGGATTAAAACCCTTTGCAATAGCCGATTGCTTTGCAACCCCTTTATAACTTCCAATATTCTATCTATATTTCCCTTTAAATTGAAGCAAAATTACTCTTTTTTTTTAGACGGTTAGAAGCTTAAACTAAAAGTTAAAATCAAAAAATGCAAACCTAAAAATGAAACTACACTATTTTCGTTAAAATATGAATTTATATGGCAACATATATAATTGAAGGGTATGCCGGAACAACGTTCTAACATTAACAACTTTAAAATAACTTAATGCTAAATTTACGATAATGCCGTAAAATCTATAGTGCCTGGTCAGGTTAAAATTTTATTTTATTATAAGTGTTAATATCCTTATCTAATATTTCCTTTTTTAGGTCATAAAGTTTGTTTTTATATTTATTTATTTTCTATCTACAAATCCAATGTAAATAAAATATACAAATATGTATATACATGTATACTTTGGATTTTTGTTAAATCTTTTCTAACTGAGCAATCGTAGAAAAAAGCAACATAATTAAATATTCTTATTACGGTTCAGGTGCTTAAGGATATTTTATCTTAGACTCGTCCAAATTGACAAACCACAACTTTAATCAGTTGCCCTCCAATTTACTGGAAGAAGCCAATATAATAACATATATAATTGAAGGGTATGCCGGAACAACGTTCTAACCGCCAAAAGTGTAGTTTTGAGAAAAACGAAAAAAACGCTTTTTATATTTTTCTTTCAATTCAGAAAAAAAACACAACCCTTGGGTTGCTTACTTATGGGTATTTAAATGTATTTAGAATAAACAACATCTTATTATAAACCTGTAATAAGAAGTTCTGAAGGTAAGAAAAAAATCCCCAAAACAAAATTTTAGATACATGTTACTTACAACGTTTTTACACGGAAACAAGTCTCCTACGGCCTTGTTTTAGGTTTAATGGGTCAAAGGTCTTTGATTGTGACGCGGTAAAAAATATGTTGTAAAAAACATACAAGCTAGTATGGTTTTAAACAACTTCTAGGGTTTCAGACTAGTTCGGCAGCTAGTGCATACAGAAGCAATTGTGGCAATGACGGTCTTTAAAAGAGGTTAACCTAAATAGCAAACGGACTATTATATTAAATTTAGTGCTTTACTCGATTTGCTAACTGCTACTTATTTTTTAAATGTTTTCATTAAATTTATTAAAATTTAGGTATTTGAAATTGTAATTTGAAATAAAAATATCTTTTTTAAAATAAAATATCTTTTTTAAATAATGTTTTTATACAAGATTTATTCCATGTTAATGCTACATCTCTTTGAATTTTTTATTGCTTGGCGCGTTCTTCATACAAGCTCTTTCACTTTTTATTTGTGTTGCTGGCTTTTAAAGCTATTACCCCTGTAGTATCTTCAATTCTACTTATAAGTATCTTTTATTTTTGTGTTTTTTTCATATATGTGGTAATAGAGATATTGTGATTTGGATATATTTTTATTTGTATGTCAATTAAACTTTAATTCTTTAACTCGCTTTCCTTGGACGTTTGAATATTTTTTTCTTTGTTTTAATTTTGGCACAGGGTTGTATTTTAAATAATTTATTTACTTTTTATGCTACAGTATTCAATATTTTATGTTACTTTAAGTCAATGATTTTTTGCTGAGAAAGAAACTAAGTTACTAAAATAACCTAACATTCTTGCATTTTTGAAGCTTCGTAAATAGATTATTAAGTTTTAAAAATCTCAATTTCAAGTTCAATTTCTCTTTTGGTCAAATTAAATATTTTTGGCAGGTACCAGATAAGTTCGTATACAAATATGATTTTTTACCGCGTAATTTTTCATATATAAAATGCTTTTTATAATATATAACCATGGTTTTGTTTTACTACCGAAAGATTCTTTGGGTTTATTTTGATTTTAGACAAGCAACAAAAAAATCTTTGCTACCACTTCGGCTTAATTTAATTTTCTTTTAAGAAAAACAATAATATGATTTTTTAGGTTAGGACATTCAGTTTCTTTTGTGCGACGCTGCCAAAAAAGACGGTTCCAAAAAGCTCGAATCTCCTGAGTGTAATATTAGCACCGTGAATATGAAAATTGATCGCTCAAAGTGCGAAGAACTCTTTTGCGTAAATATGAAAATTTGCACTGCACTGCCAGAGTTCGAGTTTAGTGCGCACTAAACAGAAAAAGTTCCTTTTCATAAAAAAACTCTGCCTGATGAGAAAATCCTTTTCCACAAAAATAATATTATGTTGGATGTACAGGATGGCTTAAAAAGACTTGTTTTCAACTTAATTTACTAGATATTTCCTACCTACGGTTTGAAACTTTAAGAAGTGATTTTTATGTCATTTTATAAAGAAAAATTCCTATAAACATATGGCCGGAGTGCGAATTTACAAAACCTATACTAGTTCAGTCAGGACCGTGACTGAAAGCAAGTTGTTTTTTATTCGCAAAAATTAATTACAATGTCTACCCCATTTCGGTTCAAAAATTGACCATATTAGTATACCATTTATGTTTTTGCGGCATTTTTTTTAAAAGGCTATCCTTTTTCAGTCTTTGCGTCGTCACTATTTTCGAGGGAGATCGGCAATTAACGTCCTATACAGTTTTTTATTGTTTTACGCCGTGAGTTTTCAGGGTTACTTTATTGTATTTTTTTTAAATATGTTCAAAAAGTTATAAGTGATATTGTAAATTTGAAAAGAAGCAAGAGATATTTACAACTAAATTTTAGTGCAAATTAGCTAAGAGAAAAACTAATCAAGAAAAATGCGAAAAAGGGCTTTTTGCAAAACTCAGAGTAATTGGATGATAAGAAAAGTGTTTATTACATGTGTTCGTTATAAATTTTGAAAACTATATGTGTGTCAGATAGGCAAAAAGAAAAATGCCCACTTAAAAAACAAGGATCTACTAGAAACTATAACTGTTTAGCCCTGTTATAAAAGAGCTTTTAAATCAGATCACGCAGATAAAATAACTTATATCCATACGAGTAACTCTTGAGTCAAGCAGCACTTCTGTCACTTTAATTTTTTCAGCAAAAAAGGACGAGCATTACCAATTGCGTTTATGCTTAATAAAAAATCCAAATTTTAAAAAATGTTTAGTGTGTTACATTTAAAAAAATGTCTTTGGTATACAACTACAAAAACACACTGTATATCTACAGCTCTTGCGTAACAATAGTACTGAAAGTTTTATATAACATTTATTTAAAACTATTTTTCTTAAGCGCATAGGTCATAAGATGTTTGACCATTACGTTACTTCCTTAAAAAACTATATTTAAATGACTGAAACAGAATGGATGTTTGTTTATAAAATTACCCTAAATATAACTCTCAAACACTACACCAATATAGTAAATTTTTGAATCGAAATGGGGTAGACTTTGTAACTGTTTTTCTGCAAACAAAGACTACTCGAGTTCAGTCATCGTCCTGAATGGTATAGGTTTTGTATATTTGCGACCGGAGTTGGTTCGTTTCTGAGATACAGTGCGTTAAAGTTTTATCAAAAGTCGGTATTTTATCAATATCCTAAATACCCTTAAACCAACTTGGGTAAAATTTGATACGTTTGTTTAATGTAAAAAGCACTTGTAAAGCTCTAACTAGATTAGCTTTATTGAGTCCAGTGGCATCTCAGTGGGCACCACAGCCAATATTATTGAGAAAAAATGTACACCACTGGCTTTTTATGTAGTTTTTATTTAAAAAATTCTATAAAGCACATAAAAATACAACTTTTTAGTATCATATAATATTTTTGTATCTAGCTTCGTATTTGTAAGATATTTATAAAATACCGACTTATTTAAAAACAAATTAACTGTATCTCAGAAACGAAACAACTCCAGTCATATGTTTATAAAAACTTTTGACATAAAAAATTACCCTTTAAAATTTTGTACCGTAATTAGACAATAAGCTGTATTTTAATTTGAACATAAGTCTTTTAGGCCACCCTGTACATTATACAAGAAATACTTTTGTAGAAATCTATTTTCTCATCAAGCAGGACTTTTTATGAAGAGGAACATTTTTTCGTAAAGTTAATAATTTAGTTAAAACTTCGGAAGACACGCTGTATTTATGGTAAAGAAAACAACAAAAGTATAGACCTAGGGTATTTTTGTTTAAATAAAGAAAAAACCTACTTTTAAAAAACTAAAAATCCTTATTTTCCAACTAACCATTTATAGAGATTAAATCAAACTAAATTAAGAATCGTAAAAATCTCTATTGCCCTAAAATTCTCAAATAAATGTCAAATATTTGGAATTCTTAAAACGTTTAATTAGGTTTAAAATATTTAAAAAAACTAAACTAAATGTTTCTTTTTTGGTTTAACAGGCTAAAAATTAAAAGTTCATTTACACTAATTTTTGCACATCATTTGTCTTGTAAAAATAACTTAACATATTTTTATATTTATTTTTATGTTTTTGTTTTGTGTTAAGATTAATCCTAAAATAATGTTTTTCACTTATATTTTTTTATTATTACCATAATCCCAATGAAGTTTTATTTTTAAACATTGTAATAGATAAATCATAAGAATAAATTTATATTTTCAAACAGAAAAGTTTTTTTTATATGGCAGAAACGATTTAAAACATTGATCTTAAAAAGTTTTTGAATGTGCCATATTGGACCAAAAAGAAAAACGCAAAAAGTGAGGTTTGTTTTTTGAAGTAATCTAAATATACTTAAATGCTTTAGGAATAAGAAAGCTTTTACCCTTTTGAAATTAAAGAAGAAAGACGATTAAGACAGTTAATTTATGTTAATCTAATCTCTATACGAAGTAGGGATGCGACATCGAAGCCAAACATTGATGTTGAACATCGATGGCAACGAAACATCGAAGAAATAACATCGATATTTTTTAAACATCGATGGCACGGACATATTTATTATTATTTTTATGGCGGAGGTGGCTTAAGTGGCAAAATTTGGTATCCAAAATTGTTTTGAAGAGCAAAAAAAAAAAGGTTTTACGTTTTTTCCCTACAACTACATGTTTTTCCTCCTATAAAACTATCAAAAATCTTATTAAATAAAATTATACGTTGTAAATTTTTTTCAAATATTCCGATGTTAGAAGAAAACATTGATGTTTACATCGATGTTTCGATACTTTACCATCGATGAACATCGCGCATCCCTAATACGGAGTAAGTTAAAAGGTAGGTTTTTTCCATTTTTTTAATAGGAGGTTCTGCTTTTAAAATGTGACATAACTTTAAATTCTAAATAAGTTTTTCAAATCATATTTTTCTCAAAGTTTAAAAATAAACGTAGTTTTTCTTATGTCATATTCGTTAATTTGCACCTACCTCGTATACAACATTTAAATGTATTTATGTAATACAAAACTTACAATAAAATACAATAACAAAGCCTTACGGCAGTTTCTAACAATTGCTTAAATCCTCTTCGGCCAATACTGCGTCTGTTCAAAACTACTGTTTGACTGACGCCTAAATCTTCAACCATTTGATAGATTTTCTTATCTCTTTCTAACAATACGACAGGCTTTCGTTTATAAGATTTGCTTTTCTTGTTGCTTGGAGAACGTGTTTGAGATACTTTTTAGCCTAAATTCTATTTATTTATTTATCAACGGACGATTTGCTCAATACAAAGAGAAATTACAACAACATTACATACATAAATAATCGTTAAACATTAAAAACACATTTTTATATCACAGAATAGATTCCAAATAAATTAAGATCACAGTTTATACTAAATGCTCAGCAAAATCCGTCCCTTATCTACAGGTCCTAAGCTGTCTCTCAAACAGTTTGCGCTCCTGGAAGAAATACAGTTAAGCTGAAAAGCTATTTGCTAGCCTAGCTGATCTAGTCAAAAATGCATTTTGGCCATAGTTAATACAATGGGAATCGACTTGGAAACAATGGCTTAGTCTTGTTTGCCACGAGGAAACATAAAGTCCTGTTTTACTTGTCAGTTCTGGGCCATGAAATTGGAAGTGCAATAGTTTATAAAACATAGACAGATCCCTGTGCATACGACGGACCTGAAGGGGAGTTATTTAAAGGAGTTCTCAAGAAAGGAATAATTTATGTCATCAAGTATTTGCTGCTGTTTATATGCAATATATCTCAAGAACTTAATTCTAACTGAATATGCACATTATAAGAGGGCAGAGGGTGATCGTAAAGAAGAACAGTATTTTAGATGTGGTCTTCTTCCAAAAAACAATACAGTAATTTAGTTGAAGCGATGTTAACGAAATCGCTTGTAGTACGCTTGATAAAGCCTAAAATTTATAAGCATTTAGAGATAATTGAGTCTAGGTGGAGTGTGAAAGATAAAAGAGCATTACTCCCATATCAGATTTCAGAAGCCAATGTTAAAGGACTTTCCCTAATATAATAAACATAGTTTAAGGGATTTTTTCCTTCATCATTAACTGGCATTTGTTAATATTAAGCACCATGCCATTCTGATCGCATCACAAAGTCAAAGAGTCCAAATCTAATTGAAGCTTGTTGCAGTCATGTTGATCCTGGACCCTTATATAGAATTTCAGATCATCAGCAAATAAAAGAAAAATAAAAAGTAAAAACATGTTGCAATATCATTTACGTAAATATTAAAGAGTGAAATGGCAACCCTGTGGAACTCCTGATGGTATTTTAATTTCTATGGGCTGAAAGCTCCGAATGCGAACAATTTGAGTCCTGTCTGTTAAGTAAGATATCAGCAAATTTAGAAGCTTCCCCCATATACCTATTAATTTCACTAAGTTTTTTGGTAAAATTAATGATTTTCTCTATCGAAAGCTTTAGTGCAATCTGTGTATACTGCATGCACATGGGAAGCCTCTTTCAATAATTCCAAGAGAAAACAGTAAATGTAAATAAGTTTATCTCAGTTAAACGGTCGGGCAAAAACCAAACCGTTGATTAATAAAAATGCCCTTCAAATTTGTAGATAGGTAATCACATACAAAACATCCAAAAACTTTCGGAATACAACTTAAGATACTTATAGGTCTGTAGTTGTTAACCTGGGACTTGTCTCCAGTCTTTAATATGGGTGTAATAACTCTAGATTTCCAATAAGTCGAAAAAATACCAGTTTTTAGGGACAAATTAAAAATAATATGGAGTGGTCGGGACAATAGAAAGCTGCACGGTCAGGGCCAGGTAATTGATTTTTTTAGCACAAAAATATTAACAGCTAAATATACTATATTATAAAAGATATTGGTCATGTTATTAAGAGATTTATTTCTAAGTAAATTGTCCCACTCAAACCGGGACAAAAAGTCTGTAACTACCCGCGTGTCTATCGATCTGAAGTCTCTAAAAAACAACGCTCGTTCATCCCGAGTTGTTAATATGTTTGGATTCACATTGAATGAAAAAGGAGAGTGGTGGATGATAAGCATCCATTGGTATTAGTGCATTTTCTGTTTGGGATATCAAGACGTCTCTGTCTTAAGAAAACACCAGGTCCAAAATACGGTTGTTAACATTGACTATAGTGTTGATCTGATATGAACTATAATAAGAGCACAAGTGGGATAAAACTTCACTGGATTGTACTTTATTTTGTGTACTTTCAGTCCAAGAGGTTGCTACTAAAGCCAGTGTTTCTTTGGCCCATACACTTTTAGGAAGATTAAAATATCCCAGGACAATTACCTTGTGGCCTGGGTGTTTTTTTGTTAACTTTTCCAAGTTTCTACATATTTCTCTATATAAACTCGGAGGAAGGTAAGCTGTAGCAAGTATAAATTTATTTTTATTGTGCTTGATCTCAACAAACAAGTGTTCAATGTTTTGAGTCTCAGGTAAAATATTGCTAGTGATAGTTTTGCGAACTGCTATTAGAATGCCGTTAGCTCTTTTGTGGCTACTTGTGTTAGGTGATCTGTCTTTGCCGTTCATGTTGTAGTCAAACATTTGCAATTCTGAGGTGTTATTGTCATTTGTCAACCATGCTTCATTGAGTATGAAAATATTATATTGCCAGAATGAGACATTTTTAAAAAGAAGTTTAGAACTTTGTACGTAGCCCTCTTATATTTTGGAAATAAACTGACAAAGATAAATATGTTGGTGAATTCTGGGAAAAGGGCTTACTAAGTTTTTTGAATCAGTTTAGGTACTTCGTTCACCTATTTCAAAATCAGATCAGAGACCTCCTTTCACGGCCTCTCTTTAGCTCATTTTTCAGAGCATTTACCTCGTTACGTTGGTCTGCTGTTTGGTCAGCCTCCATAAATATCTTCAGGCTTTGATAAATCCTTTTTTACGACTCAGTACCTTAAGAACGGTTTTAGAAAAATCAAGGGTAAGTCGTAAAGATTGGTAGCTATTTTTTTTTCTTTTTCCAATTCTTAAAGTCCTGACAATATTGGTGGATGAACAATCAGATCCAATAAAAACTTTTTGTTTTGTACAAATCTTTCTCTTCGTTGTCTTGTGGAAGGTTAAACAATATTGCTTGATCTCTTTTGTCGTTCAGACACCCCCTAAAGAACCCTGCCTTGAACTACTGCTGAGCTATATCCATTATCGGAAGTGCTTATGGAAGTTTTTGATGAGGTTTCCTTAATAATGCTTAATTTAGAACCATTTGATCGATTTTTTATGTCTTTTTAACAATACGACATGTTTAACCTAAATTTTAATAAGTCTTTTGTGAGCTTCGTCGTATGCAGATATTTTTATCAAAAACATTTTTTGAGAAATCAAAAATAGAAAAGTTTTTCATATAGTTCAACATTTCTGACGGTTACTGTATAGTATTAGTAATATTATTTAATCTGTTTGTTTAGCTAGAATGTCAATCCTGAAAAGGTTTGTAATGTTACAAAACCATAAAACAATTAAGGATATAGCTGCTAACACAACAAATCAAGTCATGATTACCAAATATGCGTATTGGCCGTAAAGAAGAAACGTGTATGGGATGTGATCTAAAAAAATAAAGACATATTGTAAGGAGGAAAAATCTTAAAAAATCGAAAACTAAGAAAGATGTGCTTTAAATAGAAGAGAAACCACGCTTCACTTTTGTTGTAAAGGGTCTTTTATTAAGCGCTTCCTATTTTTAAATTTAAATAAAATAATGTGTGTGCGAGATATCATCGAATATTTATTTAAATGGCTTATCGATGCCGTTATGTATAAAAATATCACATCATGCATATGTGACCGATTTTGATAAAACAATTTTTTCATTTGCACGTGCTGTTGAAGGTTATATGCATCCATGGTGATTTGGCAAGACAGACTGAATAAATCACAGGCAATTCAACAGATGTCGCTCCAACAATATGGCCACCATTAATGTGAAAGTTTGAAAACTCCTATTGGAAGGAAGTCAACATAAAAAGATACAAGCAAACATACTGTAATCAAATAAACTAGTGCACAGAAGCTCAGTTCAAATTTAATTCATGGTATTCTGTAGACTCTCTCTCCATGTGGAACAAATAGAAGGCAAGTAAAATGGCGTAAACCCAAAAAGGTCGTCATAGAAACAAATTTAAATTATAATTCTCAAAAATTATGAGCCCACACGCTTAAATGCAGATAAATACCAACAAATTAAGCACAAGTTGTGCATTTTTTGCAAGGTATGGTCCTAACATAGGATTCGTCAAATCATATGGTAGTATTGACACTTAATGATTTTATTGTAATTGTTATTTTATGATGACCTGGAAACGCAATTTTTAATAAAAAATAGCACAAAAAAACTATTTTTAAATTTTTAGCAAATTATGGAAAAATTGATTTTAACACAAATATCGGCCAAGTTTTGTATTGAAGTGTTTTTTTATCGACATTCTGCTTAATGTAAAATTTGTTTTATCCGCTCCTTAATTAAATATATTTTTTTGTTTGCTTTCTGGTGTTTTTATTTATTATTGTGATAGTATTTATAACATTTTTTTAAACTTTTTAAAAATTTATTTTACTACAGTTTGTTGATCTATTATAGATTCGAAGATGTAAAGAACTTTTTCAGGGCAATAAGTACTTTCCTATTTGGTGTGAAATATTTCCGCAGTAAAAAGAAGTAGGATTTCTGTCTTTATTAAAGATAGTTGCAAGTATTATAGGTATGGAACATTTACATGGGTTAAATACAGGTGGCATATTATCATCATAAAAAATTATATTTCTCTAATTAGGTTCTTTACTCGTTCTTGGTATACCTGGACATTAGAGACATTATTCGTAGGTTGTATAACAACATATTAAAATAAATGTTGTTTTTTTTAAGTTGCGGTATTTGTCAAAAGCGGTATTTGTCAAAAAAAAATAACATTAGTGATCTAGAGTGTGTCTACGTAAGTTGGCGTCATATGGGAAACTTTTTTATTATTGATTTTAACAAAAAAGTTATTTTATATAAAAAGTTTAGCATTATTTAAAATTTACGATGTTTGGCCAAAAATGTAATTTTTGCTTAATAGTAAAGTACTGTATTTTTGCTAATAACAAAAATTGTTTAGAATTAAGAATTACTACTAAATATTCAATTTTGTTTTATAACAACAAAAAATATTTCTGCGATAATGGTGAAAATTTAGGTTTGCACATTAGTGCACTACATTTTATAATTATAAATGTCATAAGACAGTTCTAAATAAACTTTTTAACTTTATTGTTATTAAAACAAGAAGCATGTACAATCTTAAATTTTCTCGATTTTTCGCAGGAAAAAAAGTAAACAAATTTTTTTGGAAATAAACAAAATTGCATGTTTAAAAGAAATTTTTAATTCTAAACATCTTTTCTTTATAACAATTTGTGATATCAGCAAAAATACAGGTACTTTACTCTTATGCAAAAATTACATTTTTGGCCAACTTTCGTAGATGACCGACACAATTTAATATCTGATGATTATATTTTAGGTTTGGGACCATGTGGAACTTTTTATGAAGAATAACTTTTTTGTAAAATCAATACTAAAAAGTTTCCAATATGACGCCAACTTACGTAGACACACTCTATACGGAAGAGTTACTTTTCTCTAAAGGCCCATATTAGAGTCATCCTGCAACTGTTATAACACATGTTTTGTCCTTGTTCTTACCTAAAACATAAATAATTAAAAATATTTTATTTATGTATAATATTTCCTTAAGTATGGGGTTTTTATCACCTTATACCCAGAAAAAGATCAAAAATGATGAAAAATTTAAGAGTATTAATGAATATATGCAGAAAGTAATTTAGGCTATTTTTTGAGGATTTTGTTAAAAATTTAATGCTCTCCACATTATTAGAAGACTAAAATTAGGTAAATAAATAAGAAAAACTTTTGTTCTTAAAATATTAGAAATTTTAATATCCCTTTTTTGTCACAAAGAAGTATTCTTCAAAAATTTTCATCATAAACAAGTTCTAGTTTCTGTTAATATTCAAAAGATATATCAGAAAAAACGATTTTTAGAGGTTCTGTTTGTTCTGCAAAGTGTGTCATGTTTCTGTTATTTTTTATTGTATGCCTTTTATTCAAATATATACGTCTGTAATCTTACCACAATGAAGACTTGCATTGTATACGTATTATTTTGCTTAAAAGGTTGCTTTTGTTTTGTCAGAGATAAATGTTTTAATAAAAGAAAATAGCTGGATCTTGTTTTAGATGATGAAATATAGTTTTAATTATTTTAACCATTCTTTATTTAAATTTCTTTGTTTAGTTTTTACGTTTGTACGGGCCACTTAAATGTTTTACTGTGTTTTTATTTTAATCTCATAAGTTTTTGCGCTGATGATGACTGCTTCAGCAGTCGAAACATGTCCGCATAACTGTTTGGTGTGGTACAACATATATAATGTGGAGATGACTGTAAGTTGTTTTAATTTGAAATTTTTATATGAACTTCTTTTTATAAAATTGGCTTAGGAATACGCCCTAAATTTTTTTATCCCAATTAGAAAACACCCTGTATATTTAGCAAAATATGTGAATCCACTTTACTAAAGTCCGTGATAGTCCGGGAATCATTTCATTTTAGTTTTTTATTCTTCCTACGCCCTGGGTCGACTTTTGGTTGCCTTCAGGTGCTTTTGGTAAGCTGACCGCTGGCAGTGGACGCGCAGACTCCTTAATCTTCTTTTAAATGTCGTTGCTAAGTTTTAAGGTGGCAAACAGCGGTCACCTGTTAAAACGGCAACTGATGCACGGCTTCAACGGTCGTCACCTAAAAATTAGTTAATGACCGTTAATATATATTTTTTTAATTTTGGGTGGAAAGTCATTCTGAATGTTCTTTAGCAGATTCCTCTTCATCTCAGTTTATTTAACTTATCTCTGAGACAACTTCTGAGCTCGGAGATTGGCGTACTGGGCCGTCGCGTCGGCGTTGCACAGTCGAGGAAGTCGTTAATATACCTCTGCATTTACGGGAATACACCTTGGTGCATTTGTTTTCCGGATTTTTATAATAGCTATCTACGGAATAGTTCTTTAGAATTCGTATTCATCGCTTTTTAAAAACTTTCTATAACAGAATTTATGAATTAAAAATCTGCCTTTACTATCTAGACTCACACAATAAATTATAAAAACTTACTCTAAAATATCGTTACACAAACACACTTTCGGGTAGACTTAAGCTCTTAGAGTCAGCACGCCAACTAATTTGGCATCGATCCTCGGCTCCGTTGGATGGTTTAAAAGTATTGCGACAAGTCTCTAGGACCGTCGACACGACTTAGGTATGTATAGTATATTTTTCTTCTCTAAATTTTCTTTTTTTTTGTATATTTTCATGATAAAACATGTCTTTTTTATTACACAAAGTATTGTATACCTACGCCATATTCAATTAAAAGCTAGTACATCATGGCTAACACCCATTCTTTATCCACCTAAAATAATATAATAGTCGCAGACTTTCGGAACATCGGAGCTGACCGACCTAGGCTGAATTAAGGTCGGGCCTCACATAACCGCAACGAGCCCGTGGCCGTGCGCTTTACCGGTAAAATGAAGGCGGATGCGGTGCAAAAATTTGTATTTAATCAAACTGCAGTAATATATGTCAATTATACCACGCTTAAAATTACACCCGATCATAAATTAAATCTTTACAAATAAGGTAACACAGTTTTAAGGGCTCCCCACATATAACCACACCGAGTCCTGCACCGGAGCACGACCGTGACTCAGTTTTGAAATGTACCGTTGTAATCAAATGCCGTAGGCTTAATATCACCGCTCTGTGCCCAACCACATACACCCCACCGCATTTTAAAAAGTAAATAAACATTAGGTTATTTGATTTCTTGAATTACCTCTTAGGAAAACTTATAAAAAAACAAAAAATAACAATATATTCGTAAGTTTTATTCACAAGATGTAACAATAAAATTAATTTTATACTTTTAATACGTATTACATCACTTTTCTTGTATAACCTTTAACAACTAACTTTTAATTTTATACGTAATGAACTGATATTAAAGGGGATTTCCGTAAACTCCAAGCTGGCTTCGGGGAACATCGGCGCTCTTCGATGCTTTCATTTTCTGTGCATGTTTCAGGCCGTACGAGACACGGTCGTGCTACGATGCCGGTCTTGTGGGACATCGGTGCGGTTATTTGTGGCTAGACTTTTACCTATACTATACTGAAAGTTTGGAAAAAGGGGGACAGAGATAAGTAGTAAAATCTATAAAAGATACATAAAACAATAGACTTAGCTTGACAAAAATGCTTTGTATATGAAAAGTGCTTTTGAATTTTTTTGAATTAATTTGCCCCACTTTCTTCTATCACCGTGAAATCGGACTCGGTGCGGTTATGTGTGGCCACGCTTTTTTACTTTTTGCGCGGGATTTTTATGGAATACTGCAGACCTGCATATGTCGGAAGAAAAGCAATATGATTCTCTAAGAAACGTAACGACTTTTAGGCCACCTAGATTTACTGAATTCGCGCTCATATTTTGCGCGGGAATCAAGATGTAATGCTGAAAAACAAAGCTATTTTATTGATCGCCTTTCGATTTTAGTTTCCTATTGCAGGTTTTATATTTATATGCGTACTCGTATATTTAGGAGTTAACAAAGTTATTTTTAAATTAAATAATATATAGGATATGTTAAATAAAATTTAATGGTTATAATGGGTAATATTTCAAACAGTATTTTATACAAGGTTTGGATTTATAGAAAAAATAAAGGGATACTACATGTATACAGGATGTCCTTATTTATTTAAGCTAAATCCCTTAAAAATTCTTTGGGTGAACCGGACTTTCATAGATTACCTACAGTGACTTAAGAAAAAGTGTAAAAACAGTTTTACGCACTTCCTCGGTTAGGTGTTAACCCTGGTGGTCAAAAATTGACGATTTGGTTTCATGTCTGGGCAGTAAGTGTAACCTACAAATTTAAATCTGTCATGAAGATAGAATACATGTTTGGTATGATACTCTTTAAAATTCAATATCTTAGTGACGTTATGACGTCACCAAGATGACTGCTGGGTGGAAATCTTACTTGGCTAATGTAATGCTATGGTTCGTAGTTACAGCTTTCTGTCAATAATTATTTGCTCCTGTGTATGTATATATTTTCTGCTGAAGTAGGATGCATTGGCTGTAATATAATACCGTTTACTCGAAGGGTGTTCCAACTGCCTGACAATTTTTTTCTAAATGATGGTTATTATTATATACGGAGGTGTGTAAATGCACTTTAAACAATATTTCTTAAAATTTCTAAGTGTTTCTATTTTTTAGCTGAAATCTACTAAATAGCTATTGCTGTCTGAATTTCTATAATTTGAAAGTATGAAAGTTCATGATTACATCTATAGGAGGAGTTTAGTTAGCTTAACATTTTTCTAGATAAGAATTTAACCTTTTCTTCTATGACAGTATAAATAAAGTCTTGTCTTAATGACCAAATGAAACAAGACACTCCACTGGAATGTTATATATAATTATTTCCTTTCAACAAAAAAAAATGCAAGAACAGATTCATATTCTTTAGAAGTTGGAATTCAGACGGGTATTCAGGCGTTAGTGGTCATACGTTTGCCTCGCAAGATTTTATTACAAAATAAAAACGCAGCAGTAACCGGATTGACATTGGGGTGATGTTTCTATCGCTTTCAATGTTGCAGATGCTTTGTCATTTATTTGAACTAAATCATCTGTTGACATACCGTTTGGTAGCATTAACAGTTGACCATGTTCGTTAGGTACAAAATGCATTTAGACTTTAGAATGGTAAAGTACAATTTTAGTATTTAAATATTATCTCAAACATTAATCTTGGCTCCTGCCTTTAAAGTGGTTTACTACGATTTTTTTCCGGCGGCCTTTTTTGTGACGTCATTACATACTAAATTTTTAGAAGTCATACCAAACAAGTCTGGGTTTATGTTGAATCAACGTTTGTAAAATAATTATTTTATTTCATACATTATAAACCAGACTTTAAAAAGATTTAATATGCTTTTCTTTCTTATTTTATTTATGCCCTGCAATACAGATTTTTATTTTTATCTTTACATTCATATATTTTTGTATTACAGCATACAAATTGTTTTTAGTTGATTTTTATTGAAACAATACTTCGACATACATAAATAAAGAAGAGTTAGGAAGTAGTTTTACATGAAAGAACGCGATAAGGTCCATATATGCTTCTTTTATGTGTTTGGCAATAATCTCATTCTTTGCTTTTTATCTTTACATACATATATTTATGCATACAGTCATTTTTTGGTTGTTTTTTACAAAAACAACATTATGACGTATAAAATAAAAAGAGAAAAAGAAGAGTTTAGAAGTAGTTTTGCATGCAAGAATGCGATAAACTTCATATTTGTTTATTTTATTTGTTTGCCAATAATCTGATGATTTGCTTCCCACAATACCAAAGGCCAATAAATAAATTTTCAGCGCCGTGGCATGTCATAGTAATACCTTTGGATTTGCAATATGATCTACTTTGAAAAGTATTTGCTTTGTACTGCTAGGTACCGCGCATATTTCCAAAAAGATATACATAGTTGTCTTTAAGAGCATACAGAAATTTTTGGTGGTTTTTCACACAGAATTTTTTAAATTAATTTTTATTTAGCAATATTATGACATATAAAATAAAGATAGAGTCGGGTAGTAGTATTACTTGGAAGAATGCGATAAGTTTCATATTAGCTTTTTTATGTGTCTGACAATGATCTTCTTGGTTGCTTTTTACGATACGATAAGCCAATGCTAAATCTATTTTCAGCGCCGTGGCATGCCATGGTCATACTTGTGGATTTGTAATTTGATCTACTCTGGAAGTTAATTGCGGGGTGGCTCTTTTTGGGAATCACGCATATTTTCAAAAATATACATAATTATCATTAACATACAGCAATTTTCGGTGGTTGCTTTGGAGAGCTAAAAATACTTTATTTGTATCTTTACACACACATATATTTATGTATGACAGCATACAAAAAATTTTTGGTTGATTTTTATTAAAACAATATTATATCATAAAATTAGGATAAACAAGTAGAGTCAGGAAGTAGTTTTACTTAAAATAATGCGATAAGCTCTATATTAGCTGCCTTTATGTGTTTTGCAATGATCTCTTTGTTTGCTCACAATACCCTAAGCCCATGCTAAATCTATCTTCAGTGCCGTGGCGTGCCATGGTAAAACCTTTGGATTAGTAATATGACCTACTCTGGAAGGTTATTGCTGGGTGGCTCTCCTTGGGCACCGCGCATATTTTTAAAAAATATACATAATCATCTTTAACATCATACAGCAATTTTTGGTGGTTGCTTTTGAGATCTAAAAATACTTTATTTGTATCTTTACATTCATATATTTATGTATGAAAGCATACAACATTTTTTGGTTAATTTTTATTCAAACAATATTATGGTATAAAATAAAGATAGAAAAGTAGAGTCAGGAAGTAATTTTACATGGGACAATGCAATAAGCTCAATATTTGCTTCTTTTATGTGTTTGGCAATGATCTTATTGTTTGCTTTTTACAATACCATAATCCCATGCTAAATCTATGTTCAGTGCCGTGGCGTGCCATGGTAATATCTTGGGATTTGTAATATGTTCTACTCTGGAAGATTATCGCTGGGTGGCTCTCTTTGGGCACTTTGCATATTAAAAAATATATACATAATCATCTTTAACATCATACAGCAATTTTTATTGGTTGCTTTTGAGATCTAAAAATACTTTATTTGTATCTTTACATTCATATATTTATGTATGAAAGCATACACAATGTTTTTGGTTAATTTTTATTCAAACAATATTATGGTATAAAATAAAGATAGAAAAGTAGAGTCAGGAAGTAATTTTACATGGGACAATGCAATAAGCTCAATATTTGCTTCTTTTATGTGTTTGGCAATGATCTCCTTGTTTGCTTTTCACAATACGATAAGCCAATGCTAAATCTATTTTCCGTGCTGTGGCGTGCCATTGATACCTTTGGATTTGTAATATGATCTACTCTAAAAGGTAATTTCTTGGTGGCTTTTTTGGGCACTGCGCCTATTTTCAAAAAAATATACATAATTATCTTAAACAGCAAACAGCAATTTTTGGTGGTTGCTTTTGAGATCTTAAAATACTTTATTTTTATCTTTACATACATATATTTATGTACGATAGCATACAAAAATTTTTTGGTTGATTTTTATTAAAACAATATTAGGATATAAAATAAAGATTAAAAAGTGGAGCCAGAAAATAGTTTTACATGAAAGAATGCGATAAGGTTCATATTTGCTTCTTTTATGTGTTTGCCAATAATCTCCTCGTTTGCTTTCCACAATACCATAAGCCCATGCCAAATATATTTTTAGTGCATGTCATGGTAATACCTGTGGATTTGTAATATGATCTATTCTGGAAGGTAATTGCGGGGTGGCTCTTTTGGGCACCGCGCATATTTCCAAAAAAGATACATAATTATTATCAACAGCATACAGCAATTTCTGGTGGTTGCTTTTGAGATCTAAAAATACCTTATTTTCATTTTTGCACACATGTATTTATGTATGACAGCATACCAAAGTTTTTGGTTAATTTTTATTAAAATAATATGATATAAAATTAAGATAGAAAAGTAGAGTCAGGAAGTAGTTTTACTTGGAAGAATGCGATAAGCTTAATATTAGCTTCTTTTAGGTTATGAGTTTGGCAATGATCTCCTTGTTTCTTTTTACAATACCATAGGTCAATGCTAAATCTAACATCAGTGTCGTGGCATGCCATGGTAAAACCTTTGGATTTGTAATATGTTTTACTCTGGAAGGTAACCTGGGTGGCTCTTCTTGGGCACCGCGCATATTTTTAAAAAGTATACATAAGTATCATTAACTGCATACAGCAATTTTTGGTGGTTGCTTTTGAGATCTAAAAATACTTCATTTTTATATTTACATACATATATTTATGTATGACAGCATAAAGAAATTTTTTGGTTAATTTTTATCAAAACAATATTATGATATAAAATAAAGATAGAAAAGTAGAGTCAGGAAGTAATTTTACATGGAAGAATGCGATAAGCTCCATATTTGCATCTTTTATGGGTTTTGCAATGATCTCCTTGTTTGCTTTTACAATACCATAATACCATGCTAAATCTATGTTCAGTGCCGTGGCGTGCCATGGTAATACCTTGGGATTTGTTATATGTTCTACTCTGGAAGGTAATTTCTGGGTGGCTTTTCTTGGGCACCGCGCATATTTTTAAAAATATACATAATCATCTTTAACATCATACAGCAATTTTTGGTGGTTGCTTTTGAGATCTAAAAATACTTTATTTGTATCTTTACATTCATATATTTATGTATGAAAGCATACAACATTTTTTGGTTAATTTTTATTCAAACAATATTATGGTATAAAATAAAGATAGACAAGTAGAGTCAGGAAGTAATTTTACATGGGACAATGCAATAAGCTCAATATTTGCTTCTTTTATGTGTTTGGCAATGATCTCCTTGTTTGCTTTTCACAATACGATAAGCCAATGCTAAATCTATTTTCCGTGCTGTGGCGTGCCATTAATACCTTTGAATTTGTAATATGATCTACTCTAAAAGGTAATTTCTCGATGGCTTTTTGGGCATTGCGCCTATTTTCAAAAAAATATACATAATTATCTTTAACAGCAAACAGCAATTTTTGGTGGTTGCTTTTAAGATCTTAAAATACTTTATTTTTATCTTTACATACATATATTTATGTACGATAACATACAGAAATTTTTTGGTTGATTTTTATTAAAACAATATAAGGATATAAAATAAAGATAAAAAAGTGGAGCCAGGAAATAGTTTTACATGAAAGAATGCGATAAGCTTCATATTTGCTTCTTTTATGTGTTTGCCAATAATCTCCTCGTTTGCTTTCCACAATACCATAAGCCCATGCCAAATATATTTTTAGTGCATGTCATGGTAATACCTGTGGATTTGTAATATGATCTACTCTGGAAGGTAATAAGGTAATTGCGGGGTGGCTCTTTTTGGGCACCGCGCATATTTCCAAAAAAGATACATAATTATTATCAACAGCATACAGCAATTTCTGGTGGTTGCTTTTTAGATCTAAAAATACCTTATTTTCATTTTTGCACACATGTATTTATGTATGACAGCATACCAAAATTTTGGTTAATTTTTATTAAAATAATATGATATAAAATTAAGATAGAAAAGTAGAGTCAGGAAGTAGTTTTACTTGAAAGAATGCGATAAGCTTAATATTAGCTTCTTTTACGTTATGAGTTTGGCAATGATCTCCTTGTTTGCTTTTTACAATACCATAGGTCAATGCTAAATCTAACTTCAGTGCCGTGGCATGCCATGGTAAAACCTTTGGATTTGTAATATGTTTTACTCTGGAAGGTAACCTGGGTGGCTCTTCTTGGGCACCGCGCATATTTTTAAAAAAGTATACATAAGTATCATTAACTGCATACAGCAATTTTTGGTGGTTGCTTTTGAGATCTGAAAATACTTCATTTTTATATTTACATACATATATTTATGTATGACAGCATAAAGAAATTTTTTGGTTAATTTTTATCAAAACAATATTATGATATAAAATAAAGATAGAAAAGTAGAGTCAGGAAGTAATTTTACATGGAAGAATGCGATAAGCTCCATATTTGCATCTTTTATGGGTTTTGCAATGATCTCCTTGTTTACTTTTTACAATACCATAATACCATGCTAAATCTATGTTCAGTGCCGTGGCGTGCCATGGTAATACCTTGGGATTTGTTATATGTTCTACTCTGGAAGGTAATTTCTGGGTGGCTTTTCTTGGGCACCGCGCATATTTTCAAAAATATACATAATTATCTTTAACAGCATACAGCATTTTTTTGGTGGTTGCTTTTGAGATCTAAAAATACCTTATTTTTATCTTTACATACATATATTTATGTATGACAGCATAAAGAAATTTTTTGGTTAATTTTTATCAAAACAATATTATGATATAAAATAAAGATAGAAAAGTAGAGTCAGGAAGTAATTTTACATGGAAGAATGCGATAAGCTCCATATTTGCATCTTTTATGGGTTTTGCAATGATCTCCTTGTTTGCTTTTTACAATACCATAATACCATGCTAAATCTATGTTCAGTGCCGTGGCGTGCCATGGTAATACCTTGGGATTTGTTATATGTTCTACTCTGGAAGGTAATTTCTGGGTGGCTTTTCTTGGGCACCGCGCATATTTTCAAAAAAATATACATAATTATCTTTAACAGCATACAGCATTTTTTTGGTGGTTGCTTTTGAGATCTAAAAATACCTTATTTTTATCTTTACATACATATATTTATGTATGACAGCATACAAAAATGTATTGGTTGATTTTTATTAAATCAATATTATGATATAAAATAAAGATAGAAAAATAGAGTCAGGAAGTAATATTACATGAAAGAATGCGATGGGCTCCATATTTGCTTTTTATGTGTTTGGCAATGATGTCCTTGTTTTTTTACAATACTTACTATAAGCCAATGCTAAATTTATCTTCAGCGGCGTGGCATGTCATGGTTATACCCGTGGCAAGCCGTGGTGATACCTTTGAATACAGTTTTTTATTATGTGGTTTTCTTCTGACCATTTTGTCATGTATAGGTTACGCCGAATTTGTGTAATCATTTATTCGTTGAAATAAGCTGTTCTGTCACATTGGGAGGGGGGTTATGGTACTTACTTACTACATCAAGGTAAAAATTGTGTTTAATTTGGAATTATTATTTTGCCATGATGAAAAAGTTAAAAAATATTGTTTATTTTCTTATTCACGCAATTCTATCCAATGTTTTGTTTTATAGTTGGTTATTTTGCTTTACACTTACATATTTACTGAAATTTCTAGTTTAAATCTTTGTTCTTATAATACATATGGCATTAATATACTGCTGTTATTCAGTTTTGTATTAACATGTTGGTGGGCCATTGTTTATAGGTACTTTATTGTGTAGTTGTGGTAATTAACTTTTTTTTGTTAATGGTTAAATTTATCGATTTGCCAGGAAATGTCAATGATCATGTAATTATATTACTTTTGCTTAACATTATTTTTGCATTTTTCATAATCGGATAAAATAATATTTGGTATTGTAAGTGTTATGGTCACATAAGTAGAAGATAAATGTAAAAATAATTAATAGTTTAAAAAAACTAAAAAACACGCTTTTATATGCAACCGAACTAAAAATTAGAAAATAATTTTTCATTAAAAAAATATTGTCATTTCATAGTAAAAAGCGTGGGGTGCATTTTACTATTTTTTCATAACTTTTCCATCATAGATATTGGCAAATATAATAATTATAACATTTAATATATTAAGCACCCCACGCTTTTTACTATGAAATGACAATATTTTTTTTAATGAAAAATTATTTTCTAATTTTTAGTTCCGTTGCATATAAAAGCGTGTTTTTTAGTTTTTTAAACTATTAATTATTTTTCATTTTTTAGTTCGTTATATCAATTAACTCTGCTACTCTTGACAAAATGGCGAAAAAATTTTTTAGTGAACAAGAGTAGCAAAGTTTGGAATGTTGCCAACAGATGGCAACCCACTAAAAATTTTTTCGCCATTGAGTAGCAAAGTTTGGAATTTTGCCAACAGATGGCAACCCATGTTTTGTTTTTATAATATAATGGAATTTCTTCTTCCTGGCGATCCAAAGCAGGATAACGGGATACTGTTTGCAGATTATTGCATTGTCATGGGTCCTTAATACGTGTGCAAAGTTTCAAAGAAATCGAATAGCTGGAAGTTGGTTAAAATTAGGCTCAAAGATTCCGTTACAAACATAGCCAGATAGTTACAACCCAAGTTAATAAAGCGTGTTAACAAGAGCAGGTCAGCTGCAAATAGTAACTTTTTAAACTTCGTACGAGCCCCCGTAGAAAAATGCTATCTAACGTTTACTTTTCAAGAGTTAGTAATAGAATGTTTTGGCTCTTGTTATTCTTAATATGGACATTTTGGGAAAAAGTGTATTATTGAAGTTTTATGGTCCTAATTTATAACTACAAGAGTATTTATGAAAAAAAGGCATTATGCAGATAATATTTTAAAACGTGGTTTTTAAAATTTTCGAATATTTGGGGATTTGAAAAATAGATTCTTTATTTTAAGAGTAAAATATAAATAAATATTTTGTAGTTTCCAACTAGCGCTATTCTTACAACAGCTGTCAAACATTTTAGTCCTATTAAGTAGGATCTGGATTTTAATTGCAAACTTTAAAATGAATATTTAGTCCTGTAATATAATAAATGTACATTTAATTTCTTGTAAAAAACTTCTTTAAAAATTATTGATTTAGAATAAGTTAGCTGTTTTGTTATAATACATTGTTTTATACACTATAAAAGTTTGATACCCAATATAAGAAAATCACCTTGCCACTGGGTGCATACCAAAAAATATCCAAGCAATCAATAGACGGACAAATTTTGTCTTACAAATAATATTATCAGTCATTTTTTATTCTTTATTAAAGTCTACGATGATATTATAAAATCTAAGGCCACCGCTACGATACCAAGCGTCAGCGGCCAGCGGAAACCGGAGAGCGTTGCCTTTACTCTTTATTGTAGCATAAGATAATTTTTATTTTTAAATTAGGCGGCTGCCATATACGTGAGCAAAAAAGCCCTGCCGCTGCTGCTCGAAACGAAAAAATATTATCCGCGGAGCGTTTCTAATATATATAAAGTGCTTTTCGTTTTCCACAAAATTTGAGATTTGATGCTCAACGGTTCCGCTTGTTATCAAAGCCAAGGCCTAAGTAGTACAGTGGGTGCCGGATTTCTTTTAAAAATATTATTTAAAAAGTTTTTTCGTTTCAAACACTTCACAGACCTAATGTTACTCAATCTAACTAAGAACTATTTTAAATTAAACCCTTCACAAAAATTTGATCAAATGCTCGATTTTTCCGTAAGCTTTAATACAAAAATGCTTTAATTTTCATATCTCTTCTAATAATTGGCTTACCAAGACAATGAAAAACAGAAAATGCGAAAGAAGGGTGAAGCTATACCTTTGGCATAACTGGTGTTTAAAAGTTAAAAAAAAAAGTTATTTTTAAAAGCTCATATTGAGCTTGGGCAATAACTTTTGTCGGGAGCGTATTTACAGTACTCTATCTGAGTTTCTAAAAATACCTAATTCAAATTCATCTCTTGTTAGTAAATAATTTGTTTCTTTTATGGATAATTTTTAGGCATCCTCTTTTTCACCAGTTTTATTTCTTATACGGCTCTTGAAGTACAAATAATAAGTAAAAATCTTTGATTTTTTAACACTTTGGTTTTTGTACTTTTTTTTTTGATATTTATATTTTTAACTTTTCTTAGCACGTAATTGCCAATATTGTTATTGTTATGCCTATTTTTTATGAAACTTTTTTAGGTGTGTAAAAACATGTTAAATTGTCTGATTTTAAACCACACATTATAATAAATATTATATTCTATTACTATTTTTTAAGCTTTAAAGATATCTCTGGCAGAAAATGTTCCTAAAGTACCTTTTCACTTTAACTAACAAGAAAGCCAAACAACAACAGGAAATAAAAGAGAAGTCAAACAGGAAATCAATCGACACAACAACGTTCGAGTTTCTGGTTTTTCCAGTTGGCTTGTTTAGCAACTTACGTTAAGTGAAAAACAATTTACTTGTGTAACTAAAGTGATTACTTTATTTAACAAAAATGGTGTGAAAAAATATTTTAAGACCACACATTCTTCGTTTGATAAGAATTTCTCATCATACGGTTTTGGTAAGTGTTTTAAAAATATTCCCCCCACCTTAATCCAATGCTTGTTTTCTAAAATTTTTACTTTTAATTTGATTTTAGACAGAAAAAGAAACAAAAATCAGTACCATATCTGGTCGGTCTAAGATCTTTAACTTTCATTATTGTCAATATTTGTTTTAACTTACTTTACTAATTAATAAAGCATTTTATAAACTGAAAAGAATTTGTAATAACTGTAAGAAAACCTAAAACAATACAAATTTCAATTTTTAATGGGAGACCATGTTTTTCGTAAACATCTACGCCGTAAATGTCCTTTTCTGATTTTGTGAAAATTAGAATGGACATTTTGTAAAAATTGCACGATTTAGTCAACCGTTTTAAATTAATCGAATAAACATATTTTTTATTATTTCAAAATTTCCAATATGAGAACTATTGCATTGTTTACATGCTTGTTATACAAGTGATTAAAAACCTATATTGCCGAAAAATTAAATTCTAGTTTGCCGAATTTAACTCAGAACTCTTCGTTGAAGTTTAAAAAAGGCAAATAATATTTATAAGGACTTTTATTTTTAAAAGCAGAATCAGTATGGCTAAAAAAAACGCGTGACTATATATTGTATATTATAAAAACAATATACCAAATAATTTTTAAAAATATTTTAATAGTTTTATGGTTTAAATGGGACAATATAATAAATTAAATCGTGTCAAAAAATGGACTTAAAAATATTGTAATAGAATTATAGTTACATGCTAGTCTTTTTATTGCTAAATGTTAAAACATGTTATAAAAATTAAAGAAAACGTAAAATTGTTGATTGTCATCTTCAACTTATTAATGGTCAGCACCTTCAAATGGATACATTTTTCTATGCAATTAGCGCAAACCCAGCTTTCAAAATGTTCTCTGGAAGGTTCGAATGACTGGCGCCACAAGCAAGTTGTATGTTTACAAACCCATGTTAAAGAGATTTTTGTCGTTTTTAAGAGACCAAAGGTTACGTTGAAGTTTTCTTAATTTTATCAACAAATTACTTAATTTCCTTAGAACATATTATTATGCCAGTCAAAAATCGTGATATGACCAAGTCATACGAAATGTTCATTTAATAAAATATAAATTTTCCGGCTTTTTCGTAGGGTCTTTATATTAGATCTAGAGCCATGTTTAATTATTGTGTAACCATAGATTTCAAAATCGTACTTCTAAAGTTTTATTACATCTGCTATACATTTGTATTAGACGTTTGGTTTTAATAGGATTTTATTCATATAAACAACAACTTTTTTCTAATACAATCGCTCTACTCACGATATCTTTTTAGATTTAGATATACCAATACAAATCCCAACCTAGCTACCCCTTGTTATTAAATACTTAAAAATAAGCCAAAATGGTAAATACCACCATTTTGACAACTCTTGAGCTATGATGAGTAATCTTTGTTTAATAAAAATTTCTCAACATACGGTTTTGGTAAGTGTTTTAAGGGTCTCTCCCTCATCTTAATCTAATGCTTGTTGATCTCTAACTTTGATTCCTTAAAAAACAGCTTGGGTTTCCAACTCTAAATGTAACCCAACTTTGCCAACGGCTTCAATTATTTTTTAATATAATTCAATTTTTAATCAATAATTTTAATTTGATTATAGAAGATCGTTTTCTTTAAAACCTTTATTCATATTGTAATATGTAGGTTTCGAACATTTTAGTCTAAATTTAATTACATAATTTAGATACCATGCTAACAACAGTTCACATATACTTACATATTTAAAATTTTGGGCATACATTTTTGTATGCTATTTAAGAACTGGAATAAATTCAGCAACCAATGGTCAGCACCTCCCAATGGAAAAAAAAATTCTAAGCATCTTTGCCATTCAAAAATTGTAAATTTGAGTTGAACGAAGTGTTTGTAACAGTAAATGAGAAATTTACCGGCCCTTTTCATAAGGTCTTTATATCTAAAATGAGGCCATTTAATATTATTATTTGATGATGGATTTGACCATTGCGTATCTAAAGCTTTAATAAGGGCGCTAAAAATTTAATTCAGACAGACAGATTACGTTTTTTAAAAATCCTTATCCATATGTACAACAACTTTTTTCCAATACATTGCACTCTTTTAGAAATTTTACTATTCCTTTAACCCCTTTCTTGATAAATATATAAAAAAGCCTTAATGGATGTACTAGTAAGTACCACCGACCTAACAACACTTGTGCCATAATGGGCAATTTTCTTTTGGTAAAAATGTCTTATCACATGGTTTTGGTAAGTGCTTAGAGAGTCTTTTTAACCTTCAGCCCAATGCTTGTCTTTTAAAATTTGCGCTTTCAGTTTAATTTCGAAAAAGAAATTAGAAAAAAACAATTTCAGTTCAATCTGATTGCTTTGGGATCTCTAACTTTCATTCTTTATCAATGAAAGCTTGACTTTTTTAACAAATTTTAGTAACCGCTTTAATAATTTTTTAACTGATTTTTTTACCGGTTGGGCTCCTGATTTGCTCCTGAATTATAAAAGTATATATCCATTTATTTGCAATATACCTCAATAATGTAAGATAAAGGTGAATATTAGTATTTTTAAAATCCTTTAATACTTTTTATTTCTTTAATTACTAATATTTAAACGTTTACAGTTTTTGCTTTAAAACCGTTGATTTATTGGCATGAGCAAATAATACCAAATTTTCAGTTTTTGTGCTTTTAGTTTTGGCTAATTTAACATCATATTTGATAATAATTTTTTTTCTTTGTTACATAAAAAAATGAAAAAAAATAATAAACATTTAAACTGTTTATGCGCATATGGTAATGTTATAAAAACGGGCCTCTTTAACTCTTTTAAGGATTCGGTGACCACGCGGCCGTCTTCGAAGGTACAAAGGTCCCCAAAGAAAGAAGCACCTCTCGTATGCTGCAATAACATACGCAAGTAAAAGAGTTCATGCTTTTTGGTGCAACCTCCACTACATCCCCAAATACTTTGTTCTTTTGAACACGTCGCTGCCACTGTCTGTCTTTCGGGACCCACGCGTAATGCTCCGGAATTTCAATGTACTTGTATTGTCTTGCGTCGATATCTTGTTGATTTAATTCAAAGTAAGCGGTAAGCTTAGTTTTCGAATCTAATCGATTATTAAGCTCAATTTTGTCATTTTCTTCGTTAAATGCGACATATTGCATGTTCAGAAGATGACATAGCAAACAGATAATTGCATGAGAACGATCGGCCATATTATATTCCATAAGGCGCCAAGCCGCTTTCATCAAACTTACGTACCTGCAGTCCAAATATCGAGCTATCTCGTCGCAAACCCTAATAGTTGGCATATTGTAACAGAATGACTGTTCTCCTGTTACCAGTTATTATGATATAGACAGTAGCTAGAACTCTATAAAATTTAATGGTAGCGCGGCACCTAGCAAACCAATGTCTATGTAACGATACGACAAAGTTAAAAGAATTAGGATATAATTTGACGAAAGCACTCTAGCAGTAGGAAGGTCTTGTAGAACAAAAATTAGTTAAGGTTAGGTTATTTCACAATTCTCTTACCTAGGTTCTACGTTGCTCACTTGTACTGCTTGGCCTAATAGCACAACATTGCCTGTCACACAAAGTGTCACTCTCTTTGTGACTTTTAGAATTAAACTTTATCAATATTAGTGCAGGATAGTTTTGGTTAATTTAAAGAAAAGAAATATTTTGATTAATTACAACTTAATTTATTATAAAAAAATAATGGATATGATTATTATAAAATAAAAAATAAAATAGGTATAATTAAAATAGGGCAAAAAAAAAGAGATATAATCTAAAGTAAAATAAGTAATAATAAAATAAAATAAAATAAAAAAAAATAGGAAATAAAAATTAAAATTAAAGAAAAAGAGACCAGAACTTTTCTCTTTGAAAATAAGGACAAGATTTAGTAATGAGTTAAAAATTAAAATAAACTATGGTAGACACTTTTAAAATATAGAGAGAACTTAGAGAATCAACTGCAACTAATGAAAGATGTAGCTAGACAAATTTGTTAAAAAGATTTTTTATTTGTGGCGCCTATTAACCGAACGGCGCCTAGTCAGCCTTGTAGGTAATACGGCACTGTACAAGACCCAGATCAAAAAGATTTGCGTCGTTTAAAACAATAGGCTGCAGGTTACATGGATATTTTATTTATTTTCGCAATAGAGTAATTTCCTTAAGTAAAAAATGTCATACCAGTCAAAAATTGTGAGATGCTTAGGTTGGACAAAATGTTTGAACAATAAAATAAAAAAGTTGCAAGCTATTTTTGTGAGGACTGTATATCTGAGACGAGGCCATTTTTAACTGTTGTTCGATGTTTTTCTTTTCCTTTAAGCCTTTTTTTTCAAATCATGTTATTAAGGACTTAAGATTAATATTATAATACAATAATAATTACATGCCAATCTTTTTTATTGTTAAATGTTTAAACATTATATGAAAATTAAAAAATACGTAAAACCGTTGGTTGTCATCTTCAACTCATAAATGGTCAGCACCTCCAAATGAATAAACTTTTCTATGCTATTACCGCAAACACAGCTTTTAAAACGTTCTCTGGAAGGTTCGAATGACTGGCGCCAAAAGCAAGTAGTATGTTTACAAACCCTTGTCAAACATATTTTTGTCGTTAAAAAATGGAGCTAAAGTAACGTTGATGTTTTAATAATTTCAGCAACAGATAACCTAATTTCCTTAAGTAGAAGATATGCCAGTCAATAATCGTGATAAGTCCGAATTAGATGAAATTTTCATAAGTGGTTGGTTAGTATTTTTGTCATGATGGGCAATCTTTGTTTGATAAAAATTTCTTATCATACGGTTTTAATAAGTGTTTTAAAGGTCTATCCCCCTTACCTTAATCCAATGCTTGTTTTCCAAATTTTTTACTTTTAATTTGATCGTTGAGAAAAAAAAACATAGTTTCAAAAACTGGGCCTAAAAACTAAACATTGTAATAGAATAATAGTGACTTGCTAATATTTTTTATTGTTGAATGTTTAACAATTATATGAAAAGTAAAAAATACGTAAAATTGTTGGTTCTCATCTTCAACTCATAAATGGTCAGCACCTCCAAATGGATAAACTTTTATGCAATTAGCGCAAACCCAGCTTTCGAAATGTTCTCTGGAAGGTTCGAATAACTGGCGCTATAAGCAAGTAGTATGTTTACAAACCCATGTCAAACAAATTTTCGTCGTAAAAAAAAATTAGACCAAGGGTTACGTTGATGTTTTATTAATTTCAGCAACAGATAACTTAATTTTCATAAGTAGAACATATTATTATGCCAGTCAAAAATCGTGATATGACCGAGTCATACGATATGTTCATTCAATAAAATGTTAATTTTTCGGCTTTTTTGTAGGGTCTTTTTATTTGAGGTGGATTCATTTTGTATTATTGTTTAGATTTAATAATTTCTATAGTTTTTTTACAGCTACTATAAATTTGTATGATAATTTTGGTTTTAAAAAGATTTCATTCATATATACAACAACTTTTTTCAATATAAATGCTATTTATTTTTATAAATACTTAAAAATAAGCCAAAATGGATGTACTGGTAAATACCACCATTATGACAACTCTTGTGCCATGATGGGTAATCTTTGTTTATTAAAAATTTCTCATTATGCGGTTTTGGTAATTGTTTTAGGGATCTTCCCCTCACCTTAATCTAATGCGTGTTTTCCAAAATTTTAACTTATAATTTAATTGTAGACAAATAAAAACAAAAACTAGTACCAGATCTGATCTCTTTAAGATATCTAACTTTGATTCTTTTTTAAAAAAAGGTTGGGTTTCCAACTCTAAATGTAACCCAACTTTGCCAGCGGCTTTGATTATGTTTTCATTAGAATTTAATTTATAAGCGATAATTTTGATTTGATAATGAAAAACCATTTTTGTTTAAACCTTTATTAATATTGTAATATGTAGGTTTCGAACATTTTAGTCTGAATTTAATTATATAATTTATATACCATACAGTTCACATATACATATATGTAAAATTTTGGGCATTCATTTCTGTATCCTACGGAAGAACTGGAATAAATCCAGCAACCAGTGGTCAGCACCTCCAAATAAAAAAATCTTTTCTTAGCAATTATGCTCTTTTAAAATCGTGAATTTAAGTTTAACAAAGAGTTTGAACAGTAAATGAGAAATTTGTCGGCCTTTTTCATAAGGTTTTTATATCGTCTTTACATCGGCCGGAGCCCTTCGTCTATATTGCCGACGACCGTCACGAGTGTTGGTAAGATTATAATTAAGTTTGGTAGTTGAACGATAGGGTTTCGGAAAACCCTTCGAACAACTCCCGTCCTTATTTATACACGGAGAAGGGACCTCTGTGGATTAATTGTTTGCCGTCATCAAACAGGCCCGATGTATACAATTTTCTTCTACGCATTCACACATTTGACGTGCTATTTTTACAAATGAATACAAGCTCATACTGCAAAAATATTTGATTTTTCTTTCCATAACTCTACACTCTTTCTTTTAGTTTTAAACGGCCAAATGATATTTTATGGTTTATGATTTAGGATAAATACCACATTATAAAAAAAGTACAACGTGTTCAAGACTAAATATAAAAATAAATATTATTATAAAATTATAATCATGTGTCATTTTTTTACTATTAAATAAGATAAATATAAAGAATACTGTAAGTTGTTGGCATTTCAAAGTGGAAAAACTTGTCTATGCAATTGGCGCTAACCCAGCTGTGGAACGAATGTTTTCGGGATTGCTAGGTGGTGTAATGAAAATAAATATTTTTAAGGGTAGTTATTGTTTGGTAGTTGTGTTTGATGACACAACCAAGTATTATATTATTATTTACAAAACCAAGGCCGCATTAGGGCAACTTGGTACTTATTATAAAATGACCCATTTAAATAAATAGATAAATAAAAGTAACATAAAAAAGTACAATATTTATTATGTAAATACATATTCTATATATAAAAGTAAAAAATATGTAAAACCGTTAGTTGTCATCTTGAACTCATAAATGGTCAGCACCTCCAAATGAATAAGCTTTTCTATGCAGTTAGCGCAAACCCAGCTTTTTAAATGTTCTCTGGAAGGTTCGAATGACTGGCGCCACAAGCAAGTAGTATGTTTACAAACCCATGTCAAACAGATTTTTGTCGTTAAAAAAATGGGCTGAAAGTAACGTTAATGTTTTATTAGTTTCAGCAACAGATAACCTAATTTCCTTAAGGATAAGATATGCCAGTCAAAAATCGTGATATGCCTGAATTAGACAAAATTTTCATAAGTGGTTGGTAAGTGTTTTTGTCATGATGAGCAATCTTTGTTTGATAAAACAAATTTCTTATCATACGGTTTTAATAAGTGTTTTAAAGGTCTATCCCCTTACCTTAATCCAATGCTTGTTTCCCAAAACTTTTACTTTTAATTTGATCGTTGACCCAAAAAAAAAAACATAGTATTAAAAACTGGGCCTAAAAACTAAACATTGTAATAGAATAATGGTGACACCCAATATTTTTTATTGTTAAATGTTTAAACATATTACGAAAAGTAAAAATACGTAAAATTGTTGGTTCTTATCTTTAACTCATTAAAGGTCAGCACCTCAAAATGGATAAACTTTTATGCAATTAGCGTAAACCCAGCTTTCGAAATATTCTTTGAAAGGTTCGAATGACTGGCGCCACAAGCAAGTAGTATGTTTACAAACCCATGGCAAACTAATTTTTGTAAAAAAATTAGACTAAAGGTTACGTTGATGTTTAATTAACAGATAACTTAATGTCCTTAAGTAGAATATATTATTATGCCAGTCAAAAATCGTGATATGACCGAGTTATATAATATGTTCATTCAATAAAATGTAATTTTTTATATTTGGGGTGAATCCATTTTGTAATATTGTTTAACGTTAAATTTAAAAAATTATTTCCAAGGTTTTATTACAGCTACTATAAATTTACATAATAATTTTGGTTTTAAAAAGATTTCATTTATATATACAATAACTTTTTTCAATACAAATGCTAACCTAGGTATTTCTTTTTTAACTATTTAAAAATTAGCTAAAATGGATGTACTGGTAAATACCTCCATTTTGACAACTCTTGTGCCATGATGGGTAATCTTTGTTTATGAAAAATTTTTCATCATACGGTTTTTGGTAAGTGTTTTGCCTCACCTTAATCTAATGCGTGTTTTCCAAAAATTTTACTTATAATTTTATCGTAGACAAAAAAACCTAGTACCAGATTTGATCTCTTGAAGATCTCTAACTTTGATTCTTTTTTAAAAAAAACTTAAGTTTCCAACTCTAAATGTAACCCAACTTTGCCAACGACTTCGATTATTCGAATATAATTTAATTTGTAATTAATAATTTTGATTTAATTCCAAAAGATCGTTTTTTTCTAAACCTTTAATGTTATTGTAATATGTAGGTTTCGAACATTTTATTCTGAATTTAATCATATAATTTATATACCATGCTAACAACAGTTCGTAATACATATATGTAAAATTTTGGGCATTCATTTCTATATCCTATTGAAGAACTGGAATAAATCCAGCAACCAATGGTCAGCACCTCCAAATAAAAACACTTTTCTTAGCAATTTTGCCATTCGCAAATCGTGAATTTAAGTTAAACGAAGTGTTTGAACAGTAAATGAGAAATTTGCTGGCCCTTTTCATAAGGTCTTTATATCTAGAATGAGACCATTTAATATTATTATTTGATGATGGATTCGACCATTGCCTATCTAAAGTTTTATTAAAGGCGCCATAAATTTAATTAAGACAGGCACAACGTTAAAAAAATCCTTATTCATATGTACAACAACTTTTATCCAATACATTGCACTCTTTTAGAAATATTTCTATTCCTTTTAACCCCCTTTTTGATAAATACCTTAAAATAAGCCTCAATAGATGTACTAGTAAGTACCACCGACACGACAACTCTTGTGCCATAATGGGCAATTTTCTTTTGGTAAAAATGCCTCATCATATGGTTTTGGTAAGTGTTTAGAGAGTCTTTCTAACCCTTACCCCAACCCAATGCTTGTTTTCCAAAATTTGTGCTTTTAATTTAATATCGGAAAAAGAAATATAGAAGAACCAATACCAGTTCAATCTGATCGCTTTAAGACCCCTAACTTTCATTCCTTTTCAATGAAAGCTAAACTTTTAATTAATTTCTAACTCTAACTAACTAACAGATTTTGATAACCGCTTTCATTTTTTTAGCTGGTTTTTTATCAGGTCGGCTTTTGATTTGCTCCTGAATTATAAAAGTTAATATCCATTTATATGTAAATATCCCTCAAAAAAGTAAGATGAATTTAAGCAAGGTAAATATTAGTAGTTTTTTAAAAATCCTTTAATACTTTATATTTCTTTTATTACCTTTAAAACGTTTACGGTTTTTGCTTTAATCACGTTTATTTAATGGAATGAGCAAATATTGCCAAATTTTTATTTTATTGTGCTTTGAGGTTTGGCTAATTTAACATCATTTATAATTATAATATATTTTTTTGTTACCTAAATAAATAAAAATATTTATACATTTAAGCTGTTTATGCGCATATAGTAATGTAATTAAAAACAGACCCCTTTAAAGGATTCGGTGACCACGCGGCCGTCAAAGGTCCTCAAAGAAAGTAGCACCTCTCGTATGCTGCAAGAACATACCCAAGTAAAAAGCTCATGCTTTTTAAAGCAACCCCACTACATCCCCGATTACTTTGTTTTTTGAACACGTCGCTGCCACTGTCTCTCTTTCAGGACCCACACGTAATGCTCCGAAACTTCAATGTACCTGTATTGTTTTGCGTCGATATCCCGTTGATTTAATTCGAAGTAAGGGGTAAGCTTAGTTCTAGAATCTAGCTCAATTTTGTCCTCTTCGTTAAATGTGACATACTGCATGTTCAGAAGATGACTTGGCAGACAATATTCCATAAGGCGCCAAGCCGCTTTCATCGAACTCACGTACCTTGCAGTCCAAATATCGAGCTATCTCGTCGCAAACCCCTAATAGTTGCCATATCGACTCCCTTTCGTCACGTATTTGTATAAACACTTGACGCTGGCAAGAGTACCAACAGCCTCAAAGTTAATATGACACCTGTATTTAAGCGCGTCGGTAACGCTTGTAGGGTACTATATCGGCGTTAGTTATCACCAGCGTAGTGTGGTTGTAGACTACATTTCCATCATCGGCCGGAGCCCTTCGTCTATATTGCGGACGACCGTCACGAGGGTAGGTAAGATTATAATTAAGTTTGGTAGTTAAACGATAGGGTTTTGAAAAACCCTTTGAACAACCAACGTACTTATTTATACACGGAGAAGGAACCTCTGTGGATGAACTTTTCGCCGTCATCGAACAGGCCCCATGAATATAATTTTCCCTTACGCATTCAGACATTTAAGGTGCTTTTTTTACGAATGAATATAAACCCATACTGCAAAAAAAAAAGATTTTTCTCTCCATAACTTTACACTCTTTCTTTTAGTTTTAAACCACCAAATGATATTTTATGATTTATGACAAATACCACAATATAAAAAAAGTACAACCTGTTCAAAACTAAATATGAAAAATAAGTAATATTTTAGAATTTTATTCAAATGTAATTTTTTTGCTAATGAATAGGATGAATGTAAATTTAATTTTAAAGAGTATTTAAAGTTGTTGGAAAAACTTTTATATGCAATTGGCGCTAACCCAGCTGTGGAATAAAAGTTTTTGGGATTGCTAGGTGGTGTGATGAAAATTATTATTTTTAAGGATGGTTATTGTTTGGTAGTTGTGTTTGGCGACACAAGGAAGTAGTATATTATTCTTTAGAAGACCAAGTCCGGATTAAGGCGACTTGGTACCCTAGGCTAATTATAAAATGATGCATATTAAATAAATAGATACATACAAGTAACATAAAAAAGAACATTACTTATTATGCACATACATATACAATATACATTTTTCTAAAGATTATATAAATCCGTATTGTTTACTGGTTTTAAATTTTTAAACCTTGTGATTTTCTCAAAATTGAATTTTTTAAAGTTTGCAAATTTGGTATCAAAATTTAATATCTTTGACCATATATTTTGATTTACTTGGTGAAACTTTAAAATTATTACCAATTTATTTTTACAAAAATACGTACATAATTCTTAACTAAAGAACAAAATATTAAAAAATCATACATTAGGTATAATTTTTTTTGAATTTTAAAGTCAAATTATTTTACATTTTTAACCTCAATAAATACAATAGAAAGATCAGCATTTTTATCATCTGTTAGACAACTTTAATAAAAAAAAATTGTTTCAGTGTAGAAAAAGATTTTTTACTTGAACACTAGAAAGAAAAACAGGAAGACAAAAAAATTCTTAAAATTATATTCATATTTAAAAAATGCAAGTAATATTTTTACTTTTTTATTATTTCTTGCCATAAAACCAACTTGGAATTTTCGCCTATAAAATATTCCATATCTTAAGTTTTAATAAAATTCCTATATTGGACAAATTCGTTCTACAAATTGTTTTTTAAATATTTCTAACCGTTTTCTGATTTTGTAAGTTTGCCTTTTAAGTTATGTTAGGAGATTGTCTATAACAATATAATACACATTCAATTCTATGTCCATTCCATTAAAAACAATATTTTTACTAGAGGTTTCTTCTGAAGTAATTTTCTTTTTTTCACCTGTGTCATATCTGTATAGTATTTTGTCGACGTGGGATATCGTAATTTTTTTGCTGATATGTTTCATCTTAAAGAATATTTTGAATATTTGTTTTCTTTTTTAATAAGTCAAACTTATTAAATTATTAAGAGGTAAAATAAATAAACTGGATTAAATTACAGGCACCGTACAAGGACTAAAGTAAAGTCTGTAATTTTTATTACAGATTTTCATATTTTATTTAATTTTAAAACCCTAATTTTTTTAAATGACTTTTAGTTTGTGGCGCCTATTAACCAACCAGTCAGCCTTGTAGATAATACGGCACTGTACAGGACCCAGGTCAAACAGATTTGCGTCGCTTAAAAGAATAAACTGCAGATTACATGGATGTTTTATTTATTCCCGCAACAGATAGCGTAATTCCTTAAGTAAAAATATCATACCAGTCAAAAATTGTGAGATGTTTAGGTTGGACGAAATATTTGAACACTAGAATAAAAATGTTGCGAGTTATTTTTGTGAGGTCCTTTTATCTGAGATGGGGCCATTTTATATGGTTGTTTGATGTTTTTCTTTTTCTTTGGGCCTTTCTTTTTCTACTGCCTTTTCGTCTTTTTACAGTAATTACTGGTGGAAATATGGTGGCTATTTTAACTAAGCACTCTCTGTTTTAGTTTAAACAAAATGCAAATCATAATATTAAGGACTTAAAAAAGTAATCTTGTAATAAAATAATAATTATATCCAATGTTTTTTTTATTGTTTATTGTTTAAACATTTTATGAAAAGTAAAGAATACGGTAAACTCTTGGTTGTCATCTTCAACTTAATAATGGTCAGCACCTTCAATTGGATAAACTTTTCTATGTAATTAGCGCAAACCCAGCATTCGAAATGTTCTCAGGATGGTTCGAATGACTGATTATTATTATGTCAGTCAAAAATCGTGATATGACCGAGTCATACAATACGTTCATTCAATAAAATGTAAGTTTCCGGCCTTTTCGTAGGGTCTTTATATTTAAAGTGAAGTCATTTTGTGTTATTGTTTAATGATAGATTTGAAAATCCTATTTCTAAAGTTTTATTACAACTAATACAAATTTGTATAAAATGTTTGGTTTTCAAAATATTTTATTTATGTATACAACTTCTTTTTAATATAAATGCTAACCTAGCTATCCCTTCTTATAAATACCTAAAAATAAGCCAAATTGGATGTACTGGTAAATGCCACCATTTTGACAACTCTTGTGCCATGATGATCTTTGCTTGATAAAAATTCTCATCATACGGTTTTGGTAAGTGTTTTAAGGGTTTCCCTCACCTTAATCTACTGTTTATTTTCAAAAGTTTTACTTTAAATTTGATTGTAGACAAAAAAGCAAAAACAAGTACCAGATCTGATCGCTCCAAGATCTCTAACTTTCATTCTTTTTTTTAAAAGAAGCGTGGGTTTTCAACTCTGAATGTAACTCAACTTTGCAAACGGCTTCGATTATTTTTTTCCCATAATTTAATTTATAAAAATTAATTCTTATTTGATTATAAAAGACCAATAATATATTTTCTTCGAAACCTTTAATAGTATTCTAATATGTAGGTTTCGAACATTTTAATCTGAATTTAATTCTATAATTTATATACCATGCTCACAACAGTTTACATGTAAATGTAAAATTTTTAGCATACATTTTCGTATTCTATTAAAAAACTGGAATAAATCCAGCAACCAATGGTCAGCTCCAAAGTAAAATTACTTTTCTAAGAAAGTTTGCCATGTAAAAATCGTAATTTTGAGTTGGACGAAGTGTTCGAATCGTAAATAAGAAATTTGCCGGCCCTTTTTATAAGGTCTTTATATCTGAAATGAGGACATTTGAAATTATTATTTAACGATAAATTTGACCATTGTGTATCTAAAGTTCTAATAAGGAAGCTATACATTTAATTAAGATAAACAGACAACGTTAAAAAAATCATTATATATGGACAACGACTTTTTTCTCTTTTTTTTGACTTTTTCATTCCTTCAGAAATCTTTTTTATATATATTTTAACCTATTCCTTTTTAATAAATACATAAAAATAAGCCTCAATGGATGTACTAGTAAATACCACCAGTTTAAAAACTCTTGTGCCATAATGGGCCATTTTCTTTTGGTAAAAATGTCTCATTATACGGTTTTGGTAAGTGTTTTCTAACCCTTATCCCAACCCAATGCTTGTTTTCCAAAATCTGTGCTTACAATTTAATACCGGAAAAAAATAGGGAAAAACCAATACCATTTTAATCTGATGGCTTAAAGATCCCTAACTTTTATTCTTTATCAATAAAAGCTTGACTTCTAATTTCTAATTCTTATAAAATTTTGGTAACCGGTCTAATAATTTTTTTAGATGGTTTTTCTTACTTTGATTTGCTCCTGAATTATAAAAGTAAATAATCATTTATATGTATATATCCCTCAATAAAGTAAGATAAATTTAAGCAAGGTAAATATTAGTAGTTTTTTAAAAATCCTTTAATAGTTTATATTTCTTTTATTACTAAAATTTAAAAGTTTACGGTGCTTTAATCGCGTTTATTTAATGGTATGAGCAAATAATACCTACTTTTTAATTTATTGTGCTTTAAGTTTTGGCCAAATTAACATCATAAATAATTATATTAATTTTTTTTTGTTACATAAATAAATTAAAACATATTTATACATTTAAACTGTTTATGCGCATATGGTAATGTTATTAAAAACGACTCTTTAAATGATTTCGTAACCACGCGGCCGTCTTCGAAGGTGCAAAGGTCCTCGAGGGAAGTAGCACCTCTCGTATGCTGCAGTACGCAAGTAAAAGAGCTTATGCTCTTTGAAGCAACCTCCACTACATCCCCGATTACTTTGTTCTTTCAAACACGTTACTGCCACCGTCTGTCTTTCGGGACACACAACCTAATGCTCCGGAATTTTTATGTACTTGTATTGTCTTGCATCGATATCCCGTTGATTTATTTCAAAGTAAGCGATAAGCTTAGTTATCGAATCTAATCGATTATTAAGCTCAATTTCGTCCTCTTCGTTAAATGCGGTTTACTGCATGTTCAGAAGATGACTTGGCAGACAAATAACCGCATGAGAACGATCGGCCATATTATATTCCATAAGGCGCCAAGCCGCTTTCATCGAAGTCACGTACCTTGCAGTCTAAATATCGAGCTATCTCGTTGCAAACCCCTAATAGTTGCCATATCAACTTCCTTCGTCACGTATTTGTGTAAATACTTGACACTGGCAAGAGTACCAACAGCCTCAAAGTTAATGTGACACCTGTATTTAAGCGCGTCGTTTAAAACAATAGACTTTAGGTTACATGTTTCATTTATTTTTGCAATGGAGTAATTTCCTTAGGTAGAAAATGTCATACCAGTCAAAAATTTTGAGATGTTTAGGTTGATCAAAATATTTAAAGAATAAAATAAGAAAGTTATGAGCTATTTTTGTGAGGTCTTTATATCTGACATGGGGCCATTTTATATTGTTGTTCAATGTTTTTCTTTTTCTTTGAGTCTTTTTTTCTGCCTTTTCGTCTTAAGCTCAACTTTGCAGTAAAAACTGGTGAAAATATGGTGGGTATTTTAACTAAACACTCTGTTTTAGTGTAAAAAAGGCAAATACTATTATTAAGAACTTAAAAAAATAAAATATTGTAATAGAATAATAATTATATGCCAATGTTTTTTTATTGTTTAATGTTTAAACATTATATGGAAAGCAAAGAACACAAAAACCTGTTTCTCTCGCGATCTTAACTCACAATGGTCAGCACCTCCAAATGGAAAAAACTTTTTTATGCAATTAGCTCAAACCCAGATTTCTGAAATGTTTTTGGGAAGGTTTTAATGACTGGCGCCACAAACAAGTAGTATGTTTACAAACCCATGTCAAACAGATTTTGTCGTTAAAAAAATAGAATAAGGGTTACGTTGTTGTTATATTAATTTCAGCAACACATAACTTAATTTTCTTTAGTAGAACATATAAATATGTTAGTCAAAAATCGTGATATGACCGAGTCATGATATGCGTTCATTCAATAAAATGTAAATTTTCCAGCCGCAAGAGGACAAATACTTTTTGGCTCGAAAGAGAAATCCAAGCTTTTTGAAGCTGCCGTGGCTATAGATACAATGTGTTTATACCAGTTAAGGTTACTTTCAAATGTGACGCCCACAAGATTGAAGGTGTCTTTGCTCTGTAAAACTTGACCGCTCATAAGTAGAGGATGAGTATTTGATGACTCTTTTCGCGACAAGGAACATGATTGTGTTTTGGATGCATTAAAATGGACGAGATTTTGGCACCCCAATCCAATATTAAATTAAGATTCTGCGAAAGAGATATCTGCATCGCTCTGCGTTTGTTTTCTAAGTCAGGTTTAGTGATGGGTTTAGGAACCTGAAAACTGGAGTGAAGGGTACTATCGTCGGCGAAACTATGAATGGAATTAGTTGTGGACGACAGAAGGTCGTTGATGTGAAGAAGAAACAATGTTGGTGCCAGAACTGAGCCCTGAGGGATTCTAGCATTTACTTGGTGAAAGCTTGAAGAATGGCCGTCCACAATAACTGATATACGTCGATCAGATAGATAACTAGAGAGCCAAGTACAGAGTTTAGTTGAAAGACCATAGGAGGGAAGTTTATTAAGAAGTGCGGCATGCCAGACCTGGTTAAAAGCTTTGGATATATCAAGAGCAACGATCTGGGACTCACCTAGAAACTCAAGAGACTTATTCCAACAGTGTGATACGAAGGAAAGAAGATCTGCTGTAGATCTCTTGTGACGAAATCCGTATTGCCTGTCATGCAAAATTTTGTGTTTTTCTAAGTACTTAAGAATTTGTGAATTCATTAATTCTTCCATTACTTTACAAAGAACTGAGAGAATTGAAATTGGTCTATAGTTAGATGGAAGGGATTTAGATCTTTTCTTGGAAATAGGTTGAACACGTGCAGCTTTCCAGCTCTCTGGAAAGATACCTGTGTCGTAAGAAATTCGAAAGAGCCGAGTTAAGATTGGTGCAAGTTCTGGAGCACATTTTTTTAAAATTTAAATTAAATTTTGATTTATTAACCCGGCCTTAGTCGGTGGCAGACACCTATAACCCTATTTATTGTTTAAAATTTTAAAAAGCAATTTGGTACCTATGTATATCACATAAATGTGCATTGTTTCACAAATCTATTTGTTTTTAACTGCTTTCGGTTTACAAGAAAACGACCTAAAACTTTTTATCTTTTATGAATAGAACTTGACATTCCGGGAACAATGGTACTGCATTTGCCACTTTTTATCATTTTACCTGCGAACGAAAATTTCTCCGAACGTTTGGGGAAATCGTTGTTGTTGTAATGGCGAAATTGTAAATGATGATGATTTTTGGTTCAAAACGTCGCGTATTTGTAAAGTGTAATATATCGTTGAACTTAGAATTATATTTCGAGTTTATCAAGTTTAAAACCAAATATTCCGCCTATTAAAAAAACAAAGTTGATGATGGTGGTTCAAAGACGAAACGTCAAATATTAAAATAAATAACATCATTTCTAGAACGGAAAAGTGGCTATAATAATGTGACATTTGTTGTAAAATATCTCTTCAAATAAACTGAAAAAAATAATTAAAACTGTTTCGCAAATTTTTGTTACGTAGACACGCTTCAACTACGTCATCGGACTATGCGGCGTTTTAAATGATTTTGCGGACATTTCCACAAAAATGTAAATTTTGGCATTATTCCAAAGAATCTTGCAATTTCCGGAAAAATTTAAAAATAAGATATAAAATTCAATCTATCTACACCGAAAATGTTCTACCACATGGCTAAAGGTACGTTTACATCTGACATTTATTGCATGATATTTATCTCAGAAACTCTGGCTAATGTAAACAATAAAAAATTAATATCAGAAATGTTTGACCGTTTACATTAGCCAGAATTTCTGTCTAACATAAATATCATGTAATAAATTTTAGATGTAAACTTACCATAAGGGCCTATTCTGGAATGGTCGCAAATTTTAAAATTCTTAAAAGGAATATTGTTAAGCATAAAAATGTGTAACTTTGCCCCAATACAACTAACCCTGTATCCTTACCGGCTCCGAGATCCTAAAGGTGTCACTCGTATTTGTAACACCCTGTATATTTTTTTAATATCAGATAAAAAAACATAATAGGTTTAATAGATGGTATTTATTTGGGTACACGCCAAAATAAAATTAAAAGTACTAAAAAACCAAAAAAAATTAAACAAGTAAAAAGATAATTAAAAATGGACGTTTCGGTGGCAAATCTGCCACCATTGTCAAGACAAATGGAATAAAAATAATAAAAATAAAAACTTACTATTATTTAGGTTTTAAAATTCAAAATTTTTATGTTTTTCTAGGATATTTTGAAAACTTTGACATTAAATGTCAAAACATGTTTGTTTGGTTATAGTGCCATAGTGACATAGATAACTGGTTGCTGGTGTATTGATTGTTTATTTTACAAAAAACGTGAATAGTTAGTTAATTTTTAGTCTTTCTAAAGATACTTCAGTATCAAGCAAAGGCAACCAAGTGTTATTTAAATTAACTGAAATTGATGCTACCCAATTATCTTTATTTAATAATATATACGCACTTTCTTTGATTTTGCGTTTTTTAGAACAAGTTTCCTTTGCTAAAATGCCCGAAGCATCCCAGTTTATTCAATAATTGTTCAATCAAATGCGTGTTGGCAGATTTTTGATTTATGAAATTCTGTGTTTTTAATATATAATCTGTATTCTTTTATGCGTTTGGCTAATGGTCTACAAGTTTCACCTATATAAAACTTATTGCATTCGCAAGGTATTTTATAAATGACAATTTTTGTATTTTCATTTAAGTTGTATGGTTTTGTTTTTGTTAATTGAGATCTGATTGTGTTTTGTGTTTTAAAGATTGTGCGAATATTAAATTTATGCCCTATTCGTTGAATTTTATTTGATAGTCCGGGAATGTATGGTAAAAATAAATTTGTAATAGGTCTATTTTGTTTTTTTAATCCGCCAAACTACAGAACATATCTTTAATAATAGGTTTAGTTAAACTTACCCCTGAAAGAAAATTATAAACTATGGGTAAAAATGATTTAAATTGGTTAGCACGATGTCCAATATTTTCTAAAAAGAAATAGTGTAGCTGAAACAAAAGGATTATTGAATACGTCAGAATTCTTAAAAACAAATAACCTCCATACAAATCATTACACATTTCCAAGCAGTTTGCTACTTCCAAATAGATGTTTTTGAAGAGCATAATTATTTTGGGGTAATCTTTTTCCTTCCAATTATATAAAAGATTGCTGTCAATCTCAATTAATTTATCTCGAAAATATAAAGCCAAATTACTGATCAGGCAACTTAATAAAAATGACTGATAAGGAAAGATTAGACGAGGTATAGTCATAATAAAATATGCTAGAGTATTTTTTTAACATTTTGCCAGAAATCTACAAAAAGACTGTTAAAATAGCTATATTTCCAGTTATAAAAATAAACATGTTGTTAAAAATGAAAAGCGATCGCTTGGATCGATTAAACAAAATTAATTTATACAAGTTGCTTTCCGACTTAAAAACTTTTGAAAAAATGCCTCGTAAATGTCAGTTTTTATCATTGATTCAAGCATGTTGGCTATAAGACACAAATAACATAAAAATGAGCTGATAATATAAAATACGATAATGGTGATTTGCGTTCCTTTCATATTAGCTTTAAAGAATATTAAATCTAAACTATGCAAAATATAATAGTTAATATTATTAATCTTAATATCAAAAAGGTTTTTATGTTCCACCCGTCTTGAAACAAAATTGTAATCTGGAACATATCCCATGAATCGAATGTATTTTATCATGGGCGAAAGAAAATTTATTTCAGATCTGTTTGTGGGTAAAAATATAATATTTTTAACTTTAAACACCAATTTCTCGTAAAGAGTAAACTAGTAATAAAAATGTATTTTATTAGTTTACATTATTTGATTCTATAATAAATGATATATGTTTATTTAAATGGTAGGCAAATTACCACAACGACAATTTTCTGTCTTTTTCAATGCTGAAGCAACTATGATGGTATAGTAATTGACATAAAAATTAATACATTAGATGAAAGTAATTTCATTTCAGTTTTTCTAATTTAACTATACAGGGTCCAGCAATAATATAGTGACAGCCATTAATGTCGAACCTTATGGAATACTTTTTTAAAATTTTATTTCTTAAAAATAACACGACTAAGAACAAAGCAAAATGGTGATGTTTTGTTTTGACACGAAGACGATAAATGAAGGACAAATAAAACATACATGTTCAGAAAATAACGAAAATCTCACTAAATCTTGATAATAGCTGGATTTACCTCAACCCATCGGGTTAATATGTAAAAATACCTTTGCACGGGCATACGATCTAGTACAGTTTTTTTGGATATGTGCCTCTTTGCCACGCTGTTAAAAGATCTCTATCGGATTATTTTTTAAATAGGTATTACTTGTAAGTCTTCTATCACTTCTTGTTAATCTCTCTCTCTCTCTCCCTATTTTTTTCTTGGTTTTGGTCCCTTCAGGTTCAATCCACCACTCTCCCCTTCCGAAATATGCTTTCCAGGGCTTCGTCGGCGGAAAATCTGGATAATCGAGCTCGTAGCTCCCAGAAATTCCAAAAGAAAACAAATAATTCAACAATCGATGCAATGCACAAATTGTCGGCTGTCAAACCAAGATCTGCTACTGGTGTTACGTATAACCTTTACTTTCACTACTGAGAGTTCCCATGGTACCCCATCTATTTGCCGCCATTTGAAAAATCCCTCGTCTTCACCATCAGCTTATAGGAATCTTCGCCCACAGCGCTTAGATCCAGAAGAAAGATGCCGTCAATTTAGCGTGAATCTTTCCTTGATCCCCGAAGGTAAAAAACGTTCGTACGACATCTCTAGCCGCCACTCTGGGAAGAACTTTGTAGTCCTCTACGCACGTCCGCACTGTCCGGAGGTCAAACAAAGAGTCCCTTCTTGTTAATTGTTGTTTAAATTGTATTTTTTGGTACAAAGTTAATTCGTCGGAGTCTTGCCTGTTCTAAATGTCTGCTTAGCTGTTTTAAATTGAACGCACTGGCAAAGACTTTCGAAATTTTACCAGTCTCACCATTAATTTCTAAACTTTCGTTCATATATAGATCGCAAATTCCTTTAGTGAAACTGTCTTTAGGTAATCTTTGTTAAATTTTTTCAAATAGGCTGAAAACGCCAAAATAATTAGTCGTTTTTGTACTTCTTTGGGCATTTGGCTTTAAACTCGCTAAACTTGATCCTTAACTAACGGTACCATATGATTTATTTATTCTATTTATCTTTTAACATCTTCTTAGTTAGGTTTTATTGAAAGCCATTAGAGACATGCTGCACCTCTTAAAATAACATACGTTTTTTGATTCCTTATGGTTATGGTTATTAAACATAACGATTACGGCAGCAGTTTTAGACAGAGATTTTGCAGCCCCTTTTAAGAAATTTATCTTGCGTCTGCGCTTTCGACACATAACCTTATTTTTGCCTGTGGTTCACTGATTTTAAAGTTAACGAAAAATCAGTATTTACTTTTATTCTTCATAAGATATAAATTGATATTTAAATATATGCAAACCCTTCTGTTGATTTCGTAGTAGATGCAAACAATACAGTATAAGCAAAGGTAAAGGTCTGGCCACACATAACCGCAAGAGCCCGCAGCCGTGCGTCTAGCTTGTGAAATATAGGGAATGCGGTGCAAAAAGTTTTATATTTAATAAAACTGCTGTAATGTTAGTCTGTTTTACTACGCTTTAAATTACACCGGGCCTTCTGGATTAGATAACAAGAAAACTTTGTTTACTGCTCTCCAAGGATGATAATTTTTAGTGCTAACTTTTTGTTTTATTAGACAAAATTGGTCCGAAAAACACCAATTTTTTTTTTTTTGAAAGAGATCATCTACCACTAAGTACAATATAACCGGTTGGGAATTAAAAGTATTAAAACATTTTTTTAGAAACACAGAAAAAGAAAGTTTATTAAGGTTAATTGAACTTGGCCCTAAAATAAAAATATACACAACGGGCAAAAATGATTTAAGTCCGCTAGTCCGATATTCAGATTTGTTTAAAAATAAATAGTGTAGGTCAAACAAAAAAAATACTGCGTATGTCAGAATCAGTAAAAACAAATAACTTTTACACAGGTTGTTTACCATTTCGATGCAGTTTGCTATTTCCAAATAAATGCTTTTGGAAAGAATAGTTCGCGGGTCTAGTAATGAACCGATTCTGAACCAGAACCGAACTGGTTTAGAATTGTTTTAAAACGCATGTCTAGTTATTTATTAGTTCGGAATTTTTATTTACCGCGAACGATTTTCTATACAGCTGAGGATGTATTTTAACCTAGCCTTTTCATTAGGATTTTTATGGTTAAATTGGATACTATACAAATAAAAAAATTAAACAAAAAGGTAAATTGTTATACTGTCGAATGCCACTCGAGGTCTCTCGGCGGAAGACGAGGGATTCCCTGCAAAACAACAACAAGAAATGGTAGAATCTTGTAATATTGTCTATATTTTTTAATTAAATCTTTATTTATTTTATTGTATACATACATTCATACGGAATACAATTAAAAATCCTTTGTTTATATACGCTCAGAATCACAAAAAAAAACAGGTATATTAACCCGCATAAAAAGTAGCAAAAACAAATAAACTGTAATACAACGGTTTATTTTTGTACAACAAAAACAGAAAACAGCTGACCATGTCGACAATACGCATGAAATTCCGAACTGAACTTCTAGTTCCAACAAAAATCCCAGGACTGCTAATCAGGTTACGAACCGGTAACGAACTGATTCCATTGTAACCCGCAAACACAGAATTGTTACTAAAAATTCAGGATTTTACTAACCGCGAACGCTGCTTTATTCACTGCGCATGCGAATAGTCCCAGAACCGGTTCAGAATCAAACCCGCAAACAAAGCTAATAATAATTTTTGTGTAAGCTTTTACGTTCCAATCACATAAGAAATTTTTGTTAATCTCAATTAATTTACCTATAAAATATTAACCTAAATTGCTAATCAAAAACCAATTAAAAATTACTGATAGGGAAACATTTTACGAGGTATGCCCATATAAAATATGCTAAAGTTTGATTTTCAACATGTTTCCAGAAATGAATTGCATATATTACCATAATAGCTATGTGTCCAGTAATAAAAATAAACATATTGTTAAAAATGAAAAGCGATTTTTTGTATCGATTTAGAGGAATTAATTTATAATAATTGATTTCCAACTTAAAACTATCACAAAAAATTCCTCGCAAGTGTCATTTTTCATTAGTGATCCAAGCATGTTTACTCCAAGATCTAAAAGGCATATAATTAAAATGAAATAATAAAATATACGTAAGAAAAGCTACACTGCACTTGAATAATTTTTTGAATATTTAAAAACTGTAATTATTAGGGAAAATATAAAACATAATATCTTAAAATCCACAAAAAAATTTATGTTCTACCCGTCTTGAAACGAAATTGTCATCTGGAACATGTTCTATGAATCGTATGTATTTTGTTATGGGTGAAAGAAATTTTATTTCACATCTGTCTGTAGATAAAAATATATTATTTTTAACTTTTAACGCCATTGTATCGAAAAAACGTTAAAAAATTTATCTCAGATCGATTTGTTGGTAAATATATAATATTTTATGTTTTATTTGTTTTCTGGGAGATTAAATTTAAACAAAATATTATTTGGCTTTTCTCCCCGAATAAAATTTAAAAGTTTATTTAACATTTTAAGAAAATTAAAACTTTTATACATTATGAAGAACAATTCTGCTCTTCAATAATATAATAAAAGTTATTATTGCTTAAAAGAAATAAAATAATGAAATATTCAATATTAAGTTACTTACAATACAAAGCTTTCAATCTATAAACAAAGGTTAGGAAAATTATATTTGTTTATAGATTGAAAGCTTTGTATTGTAAGTAACTAATATTGAATATTTCATTATTTTATTTCTTTAAAGCAATAATAAATTTTATTATATTATTGAAGAGCAGAATTGATTCTTCATAATGTATAAAAGTTTTAATTTTCTTAAAATGTTAAATAAACTTTTAATTTTATTCTGAGAAAAGCCAAATAATATTTTGTTTAAATTTAATCTCCCAGAAAACAAATAAAACATAAAATACTTTATTATATGGCTAAACATTTTTACTATTCTTTTTATCTGGTTAAGATTCCTAATAGGTGTATCTTTTACCAGTTAATTTTTTCAAAAGTAATGTCAAACTCTAAAATGTCCATCAGACATTTCATTTTTAATTTTTTCAGTTTTCTAACAAGTTTATAAGTTTTTAGGTAAACTGTTTACCACATTTTTGGTAAACTAAATACCACATTTTTGAGACGCAATCATTGGCCCAGTTCTCGTCTGGCGTCTTGTTAAGATTTTATTTTATTGCATAAAAATGATTTCATCCGAGTGCCAATGAACCTTTGTTTATAGATTGAAAGCTTTGTATTGTAACTAACTTAATAATAAATATTTCATTATTTTATTTCTTTTAAAGCAATAATAACTTTTATTATATTATTGAAGAGCAGAATTGTTCTTCATAATGTATAAAAGTTTTAATTTTCTTAAAATGTTAAATAAACTTTTAAATTTTATTCTGGAGAAAAGCCAAATAATATTTTGTTTAAATATATAATATTTTTAACTTTAAACGTCATTGTCTCGGTAAGAGTAAAGCTACTTTTAACAATCATACAATATACAGGTTAAGCTAAATAACATAACACATAGGCAATGTGAGAAAAAGAGACAATCTAACTTTAATCCCGACATGTAAACATGCGTGACTTGTTTTGTTATTTTGATACTCGCCGATGTACCAAAACTGCTTGTTAAGCAGTATAGATACATTTCATTAATTTGTAATATTTGATTCCATATACATTACTTTTAATTGAATTGTAGGAAAATAACCACAATGTCAATTTGTCTTTTTCAGGGCTGAAAAAATTATGCTGGTATAGTAATTGATATAAAAATAAATTTATTACATGAAAGAAATGTTATTTTAATATTTCTAATTTAACTATACAGGGCCCCACAATATTAAATATATCCCATATAACATTTTTTGCCGGCCATGTACATTTAATTTACTGGCATTGCCAACACTCTTTAGACACAAAAGTGGGCAATTGGCCGTTATAGGGCCACGTGTTGCAGATAATGTGATGGCATCCATCATTAATAAGTTATTGGCAAAAAAATGCGTTTAGAATGTTGGCATCCATCATTAATAAGTTATGCCCAAAAAATGCATTTAGGATGGCATTTATCAATAATAAGTTATTGGCAAAAAGATAACAAAAAACACGAAAGTGGGCCGTTATTGGGTCACGTGTTGCAGATACTGTGATGGCATCCATCATTAATAAGTTATGATGAAAAAATGCGTTTAGGATAATGGCATTTATCATTAAATAAGTATTGCAAGTTTTATAAGTTGAATGTCCCAAAAGTTAAAGAACATATTTAGAATTTTGCAATAGAAAAAATTAGAAAAAAAGGCAGGAAAACTTTATCATTAAAAATTACATATTATAAATTTTTATACAGTAATAATAAACCATAAAAACTACAGGTATGTAATAAAATTTAAAAAAAAAGATAGTAAATCAAAAGAAAAACACTTTAAAAATAGTAAGTATTTAATGGACACTTACATTTAATTTTTGGATCCAAAACATGGAGAGAAATATTTTAAAGGAGTTAAATGTCAAAAAAAAAAAAACATCATTAAATATATATAATATTTTTTATCAACACGTCTTTAAACCCTTTAATGAGGCAACTTTCTTATTTTATATAATTTTTTAAGTAACTACAAACTTAAAAGGTGTTAAACAAAATGTTTACAGCTCCTAACAGTCTACTTGAATAACTCGCAACTAGGCATCACCAGTCAATCACACAACACACACTAATTAGGTAAT